>CM040993.1:14210692-14257457 GCA_022985145.1 Pangasius djambal
GACTGGCCTGCACAGAGTCCTGACCTGAACCCGATAGAACACCTTTGGGATGAATTAGAGCGGAGACTGAGAGCCAGGCCTTCTCGACCAACATCAGTGTGTGACCTCACCAATGCGCTTTTGAAAGAATGGTCAAAAATTCCTATAAACACACTCCTCAACCTTGTGGACAGCCTTCCCAGAAGAGTTGAAGCTGTAATAGCTGCAAAAGGTGGACCGACATCATATTGAACCCTGTGGGTTAGGAATGGGATGGCACTTAAGTTCATATGTGAGTCAAGGCAGGTGACCGAATACTTTTGGTAATATAGTGTACACATACTAAATATCTCTTTCCCAAAACATCTTACCTAGGCTGCTAACCCACGGTCAGCACATGGATAAAAGTGTCTCGTAAGCCCTGGCAAACCCATTCCTGTTCACAATAAATGCTCAGTGAGGAGCATATGAATCTTGAGAAATGTTTAACACACTCCAGTAAGGCTGACAATTACATACCATGCTGATAATATCAAATGGCAAGAAGAGCTATAGTGAAAAACCATAAATATTCTTCACTCAAAAGCCATAATTTTCCTTCAAACTTTAATAAACATAAATATATTTTTACCAGAATGACTTATTAATTTTGACTTATTAATCTCGCCTAGGCTTCCTGCAAATGTTTAGTAAGAAGGCAGTTTAACAAACGCAGTCTGTTTAAGATGTCTAAAACCTTGCATGTTTTCCCTCAGTACTCCGATTAGGTTATTGGATAGCTAAACAGACTAATCGATTCTGTTTGTAATAGGATGCCGGCTGTGAAAATCTGATGCACTGCAGTCATAAAATTTTTATTAGATGTTGAAGATTTTTTTTTTGAAACATTTTTTATAGTGTTCTCATTTTGATGTATGGTTAGGAGGTTAACAGATTTTTCCCAATAACTATAGTTTTCCCCATGTTGTCCTCTGGATGTCAGTGTTTCATGTTAAAGTTAAACATGGCTGCTCACTCTTGATGTTCTTACTGCCTCGAGATCATTTTACTCATACAGAAAGACCTGAAAAAGCCTAGCCTATGGAGTGTATTATATTAATATTATATGTTAATGCAGTTATAATCCCTGGGATTCCTGTTATATATATTTTACCCAGAATAGAATAGATTGGAAGGGATTTTAACTATGGAAATCCTCAGTGTGCTAATGGAAATATGGATTACAAAACTGTAAGAGGAACCAGGTCTCAGTAGGGGGAGCTTATCCTCCACTACACTGCCCTGGGAATCATACAGATATTTTCATTTAGTCCACAGTCACAAAAATACTTCCTGCTAATGAGTATTGAATTTCATCATCAATGGAAATGTTGATTTTTGGAATTGACGTCACTGGTTATAACCAACGGTTGAGATCAAGCTATTGTTCTTTAATCATTATCACTTTGTATTTTGTTTAATGAACTGTTACTATAGAAATGGAAATGTATTAGAACATATTCATATAAACATTCATATAAACCTGTGATTTGAATTAGAGCAGCACTACTGTCAGAGCGGCTGAAAACCTTCTGACCAATCAGAATTCAACAGCGCTGTGTTATGGTAGTTATCATAGATATAAAGCCTAACTGGCTGCTCACTTAAATGCCAGTCACATTAACGTTTCTTATTGTTCACTTAAAATTCAACACAAGTATAAATAATGTCAGGTTGAACCAAACTCCAACGCAATTCAACTGCGATAACACAACTACGAAAAGTGATATTTATATAATACCAAATATTTAAAATCTTTGAACTGTTTGTATTCTGTTCATGAAATAGATAGAAATGAAAAGCTGTAAAGGTTCAATAAACAAACAAACAAAAAAAGATATTTGCATATAGAATATTTATCTATTCTGTGTAACTATAGTATTTATATAAAAATAATTCTGTATTGCAGTAATAAGGGGTTGCTTGAATTTTTTACACTAAAAGGGGTCTCTGGCTTCTTGACATAACTATCATCTTATGTCACACACACACACACTCCATTTGTCAGCCAAATGTGCTGTTTTGGCAGCCAGATGTAAGCTGGTGGGCTTGAAGTCATTAGAATCCTGTTCAAACCTGTGGACTGTTCTGATTTAACACACACCTGGCGATGTGCTAGTGAAATTAACAGTCAAACTGAGCACTCCCTTTTCCCCAGCTCCTGGCAGTGATGAAAACTTCACATCAGATGTTACACACTTCAGTACATTCCAGCCTGACGTACTGTGGTGCATTTGTCGTAATTCAGTAATATCCGTGATTTTCAGATAAATGTTTGTAAAAGTTCACTGTATCAGGTTACAGGACACATGAACTGATATGACAGTGTGGGAAATTTGCTTTTCACTATATAACTGAGATGTTTATTAACCGTTTTCATTTCATTTTCTAAAGTAAGACATTCCATGTGAGTAATCAGGATGTTTCTTTTCCGCAAACACCATATCCATCACCCGTTCCAGATGTTTGTTTGCAGTAAGCCAACTTGATCAAGGTCACGTGCAATGTTCACATCTGCACATTGTGGTTTAAATACTCACCCAAGAATGGATCCTGAATTTGAGCCTGCTGTTTGGAGTAAATCTTAATAACCAGTTCTTTATTCTCTCCTTTTCGTCTCAGGGATGTTTTTTTCCTTTTCATTTAATGTCAAAAAACCTCAAATGACTGGACCAGGATTGTAGCCTTCCAAACAATATAATTATTAACCCATTAAATAAACCTTATTTTTAGCAGCCCAGTCCCCAAGGTCCAACTTTCCGAGGGAAAATTTTGCTAAAAATGACTGTGCTATATTTATCAAAGCCCAAATTCATCCCAATTGTGTGTGTGTTTTTTCTATTTTTATAAAATCTTCTATATGCCCGATGTGTGTGTGTCCCAAAGAGCATTTCTTCACTGAATGGAATTCCTCTGGCCTGAATCAAGGAACAGTTTGCTCTCAGAAGCTTATCCAAACTATTTGAAGAGCATCTTGCAGTATTTATCAAACTTGATGTGTTGCCATTATTTATCGTATCGCTGCTTCAGAGGATTGCTTGTAAACTGCCAGCTATTTGTGAGACTATAAAATGCACACTACAATCCTGTTGTGGCACATCAAACGTACTGCTTTTTTGTTCTTAATGCCTTCTTTGGCTGACTTCAGCAAAAAAATCAAACATGCAATATGTTCCTCTTACCCACAATGTAGTAGATCAGCCAAGACATTCTTGGTGACTCTTCAATATTGATTACAACCTTGATGTTTGGGGAAAGTGTGTGATTTAAACATCCTTTTTTTTTTTTTACACAATACTAAACTGGGGTCAGGGTCTTCAGTTCAATCCCAAGCTCAGACTACTGTCTGTGTCGATTTCTTATGTTCTCTCTGTGTCCATATGATTTTCCTCTTGGTCCTCCGGTTTCCTTTCACCTCTCAAAAACAGGGAAGTAGGTGGACTGGATACACTAAATGACTCCTAGGTGTGAAAGTCATTAACGTAGGTGAAATTGCTTCCCAGTGCTGTGGTATAAATATTGTTATAGATATAAAACCTAACTGGCTGGCTACTTGAATTACATGGGTTTATAATTATGCAAGTCACATTAACATATTTCTTACTGGAAGGCGTTCAGTAACTTAAACAGACGTATAAATAATGTCATCGTGAATCGAACTGTTACTCCATGTAGTGAAAACAAGCAGCACTGCTAACATTTTAGCTTTAATGATCAAGCTGTATGTTTGTAAAAAAAACCTATGATTGGGCAATCTGGGCAAATGCCAGCTGCAAAATAATATATTTTTTCCCAATAAAGCTAAATTATTAATGTTATGATCAGAATCTCACTCACTCACTTGCTCAGTCACTCACTCAGTCACTTACTCACTCGAATATACCCTGGATGGGACACCAGTCCATCACAGACTCAGAATCTAACTACTAGTCAAAAATGTGGATGAGCTGTTTGTCTTACATCAATCTTCATTCATTCAATTCCATAACTTATTTACTGAATCCTCTTCTCCTCCTCTTTTTGCTGCCCCTTTCTTTTTTTGATTTCCCGGTCGAGTCCGAGTTGTCAATGTAAATTGGTCATTGGAGGTTTTAGGGGAATTTACATATCTTGACATTTCTGTGGACTTTAGTGGTCAGCTTTCAGGGGAACCAGTTAATTATCTTACTTGTCATTTTTTCCTAAATTCCTTGTTGGCTCGCAACAATTTCCCACTGGGCTCATAATTAACCTTCTGAGACATGGACATTTTCAGTTGTCTGTGCTGTGTTCACTTAATCTTTCTTGTTTACAATGGACACGCCAAAAGAAATTGGATTTAAGCTACCATCTAAACCTAGCTTTCCATTACTTCATTTATTTTTCCACTGTCTATCCATTTGTATCCTGATAGATCAATGAAACACAAAAAATAATTAAGCATAATTGTCAGTTTTCATTCATTAGCAAGCACACTTTATCCTCGTCAAGGTCCCAGTGGATCCCGAACACTGTGCACAAGGTGGGAAAATCTCCTGCATGCCAGTATTCACACACATTCATACGGCTCTGTGCCCACCTCATACATAAACCTTTTCACCAAATGATAGTAAAGTGTGCTTCTTTGCATTTCTATTTTAAATATCATGGGGCACCCTGGTGGTCTGGGGGTCCTAAGCGACCACTTCTGCTGCTTATAGAAAGAAATGGCCCTGAATCTACTAATGCCAGGGTTCTCAAAGTGGGGCCTGGGGAGCCCACTGGGTACATGAAGCATCACCATTTTAAAAAAAAATTATTAATTTTTTACAGTGGTGGAATTCATAACCCATTATTAGTATTTTTTTTTATTATTGAGAGGCACCAATAAATAGCCAAAATATTAATGCACACATTTAAATATTGAGCCTAATATTTCAATGATTAAATATTATCTATACTTAGGGGGTCCTTATATTTTTATTGGGGTACCTGACTGTAGTCAGTTTGAGAACCTCTGCACTAATGCACATGACACAAATTCATTTCCACGGATACTGACTTGGAATGTGGAACACCGAGAAAAAGCCAGATGGCAGAATCCATGGTTTAAACCGATGTAAATTCCCATAAATATGTCAGTGACAGAGAAATAGAAGACAAAGGTTCTGTCCTTCCCTACCCAGACATTTGTTAGTAATTAGGCCAGGATAGGACTGGCCTGCAGGAACATATGCACTCTCTCTCTCTCTCTCTCTCTCTCCTCTCCCCCACTCCATCTCTCCCTCCCCTTCCCTCTGTCCTTCTCTCACTGAGAAACACACACTCCGACCTCTGTTGTGTCTCTCTACACTGCACATGTTTCTTAGCTTCTTCGAGCTCTGCGGAAAAGAGAGGCATGTTCTGGAGCGGCTGCTACATATGCACACTTGCTTAAACATGTAGCACAACTAGCTGCTCAAATCAGCAAGTGAGCTCCGATTACAATTAAGTGGACTTGTTCTAAACAAGGATACCTATTTAAGACACGCATGCAGCTGTCTACTTAAACAGACAGTGGAGGACCTGTGAAGAGAGACAGTTCTCAAGACTACCTGCTCATCACCGTTCCTTCTGAAACATCTTCACACAACAAATATGAAAGGTAAGAAGAATTTCTCTGGTCATTTGTTATTTTCATTAACCCAGATATTAAATAAAAGTTCCTTCCCTCTGAAACTTGGAGGCAGTTTGCTGTAAAGACTGCACCTCTCACCTCTCAGTGTCCAGGGAAAATGAGCATTTGTTGATCTTGGATGTAAGACAGACTCAGAGAAAGGGTTATTAAACTTCCCCATTCTCAGCACTCGCACATTTGCTTTGGCATTTCAAACGAACTCCTGCATAAACAATATTGATCGAGCGATATTTAGGATTTTGGTATCCTGCGATGATTTTTTTTCACTGGAAACAAAGCTGAGTGATACCTTTTGAAGGCAGAGGCAGCATATGGAGAAGATTTGGTAAGCTGCTTTTATGGGGAAAGGGAGCAGGTAGGAGGTCTGTTTCTCTTTATTTGAGCTTGTATCCCAGAGCTGCGGGAAAGGTGCGTGTCGGCGATCAGCAGACAGGCAGCAGGTGTGTGACCGGAGAGCCAGATCACATGCTCCAGTCTGGGCATGACTAAAGACATATCAAGTCATGTGTATTGACAGGTGGTGTAAAGTTCTACTAATTTGATTCAGTGTCCTGTTGTTAATATTTGCGATACAGCTGCACCGCTTCAGAACAGTGTGAAAGCTTTGTTTGGTGGTGGTGAATGAATAAATCTGAGTATCTGATAATCTGATACCACATGACCAGCTCATTTTATTACTGGTGTTTGTTATTTAATTATTAAATGAGATTTCTTCAGCACTACATTCATACCATGCTTGTCCGTGCCTATCAGTCCAATAAAGGAGGTATGGCTTCTATGCCCATCAATCCAATGAAGGGGGTGTGGTCTCTGTGCCCACCAGTCCAATGCAGGAGGTGTGGTCTCTGTGCCCATCAATCCAATGAAGGAGGTGTGGTCTCTGTGCCCATCAGTCCAATGAAGGAGGTGTGGCCTTTATGCCTATCAGTCGCAGTAAATGCTTTGTGCCGATCAGTCATGATGATGGAAGAGTGGAGTGAAGGTGGTGTGACCTCTGTGATTTCCAGTTGTAGTGAAGGAGTTGCTTGCAAGTTCTGTGCCTGTAAGTTTCATTAAATGAGGCGTGGCGCCTTTGCCTGAAAATTAAATGAGGCATGGCCTCTATGTCTGTCAGTTCTAATAAATGCTTTATGTCTGTCAGTCTTAATGATGGAGGTGTGGCCTCCTAGACTGTCGGTCCAATAAAGGAGACATGGCCTCTGTTTCAATCAGTTAAAGGTGCCATAGTCTCTATGCCTGTCAGTCCAGTGAAGGAGGTGTGGTCTTTATGTCTGTCAGTCCCAGAAAATGCTTTGGGACCTGTCAGTCTCATTGGCTCTGTGCTTGTAAGTTCTAATGAAGAAGCCGTGGCTCAGTTCCTGTTAATCCTGGGGAAGGAGACGTGACCTTTGTACGTGTCAGTCCAATGAAGGATATTATATATCAAAATCACTGGAAATAGGACACAACTGTTGGAAATATCAACATTTCCATTGGATGTGTTATTACACTTAGTATTGCCTGCAAACACAGCTTCTATGAGCACTGCCATGTTTTGCCACAACTCTGTGAACGCTGAGCTATTATGAAAGCTGAATTCTAAAGTGGTGAATTTCACAATAGTGACCATTCATGTATCTCTTAATGAGTCTGAAAGAACTACAGTACGTGATAAGATGATGATATACGTTTGAAAGGATACCTTATTGCCCAAATTGTAATTTTTTCGTTAATATTCACATACAGTATGAGGCATGTTTGAGGCATGTGTGTGTCAGTTCAACAGTTTCAACCCCAGACCACAACACATGCATGCTTTAGTTCATTTCTCACTGTTTGATGAAAATGCATACACACATTCCTTGCATTTCATTGCTTCAGAACAGGACCACATGCTCCATATAAAGTACATCTGGAAGAGTTTGTTTGTTGACAAGGATCAAGTGAGACTTGTCGTTGTGTGTTGCAAAAGGGCTTTACTGTGCATCTCTAGAATTTGGGTAAAAACATCTAGCACATTGAAATGAATGCACAATCATTTTGTTTTTTTGGAAATCTGAAACAAGCATTAAAGATTAAGACTTTACACACCTCTGGAAATCTTCATCCTGATCCGTTGCATGAGAAAAAGTTCACATGCTTTGTGTATCCGGGATCCTGACTGGTTTTATGTTCGTGGGCTGCGTTACGCAGAGTTCATAATAACAGCATGTGACTGCACCACATTCAAGTATTAACTTTCTATCAAAACAGCATACATACACACTTTTATTTATTGAAAAGACGAGCATTCAAAAGCTGTGATTTTGGACGTAGTTCAGGAAAACAAACCACTGAAGAGCTCTGGACTGGAATGTGAGAACATGCTATGTTAGATTGCAGTGTTTAGAATTGTTAACCATTTAATAATCCAGAAAGGAAAAAACACGAGGAAATTATTTATTATTCCTTTGTCAGAAACTAGTTGAAAGCCACAAGCCTTCTACTTGGCACACAATATGCATTGGCTCACAGTTGCAAAAAAAAAAAAAGCCCCTTTCATCATCACAGTTTTGATTTCAACACAATCAACCATCTCCAGAATTACGGTACAGAACAGATTCAGAGATTATATGTAATGACTATTTAGCATAGTGATTCATATGGATGTGGTTACTCACTCAGCACTGTTCTGAGTTGAGCCGAAGGTCACGTGTGTAACGACATCACCACATCTAATGCTCTTGTTTTTACAGGAAGTGAGCAGTATGCTATTAAACATCTGGCCAAGTAGACAAATCACCTTTACTGCTTCCATCCACCTACACCTGAGAATGGAACTGCTGAGGGTTTGAGATTTTGATTTACTGCATACCCACGCTTGTAAGCCAGCTATTGGATTTCAACCAAGAGTTATGGGTGGAGCTCACTATTTTGTCCTGGGGCGCTTTTTTTTTTTTTAGGACCCAGCTAACAAGCTCCCTATACTGTCCTCTGACTTTGGCCTCCTGGAAAATGTTACATGGAACATGTCTGAAGTACATTTTGGTAACTTCATGAATATTAAGGACTTTAAGAAAACATTTAACAATGTACATATTTGAGCCTGTATTGGTCTTACATGTTGTAATTGTTTCTATAAAATCTAGACATGCTTTGTACCATTTACTTGATATTGAACTGTTGGAGACGGTTATGTCATTTTAGAAGTACTGTACTGGCCACCATTTTTCAAGTTGCAAACTAAATGGTGTACTTTATTACGTTTAAAAATCTTCCATAGCTCCTTTATCCTGGTCAGGGTCACAGTGGGTCCAGAGCCTATTCTGGGAATACTGGAAATGAGGTGGGAGTACACCCTGAATGGGACTCCAGTACACTGTCTCACACACATTTAGGGTAAAGTGACAGGGTAAAGTGGGAAGTATGGATGAATGATGCATCCAAGATACGTGAAGCCAAATCCTGCATTTTTGCTAAGTTCTGCTCACTCAAAGTCATATGGCAGCTAAAAACGCTTTGAGGAGAGCACTAAATGCCCAATTCTGCACTTGCGATTGGCTAATGCCACTCTAATGCCAACAGAGGAGAAAGAGGAAAGCAATTCTTTCCACCCAGAGTAGTTCTTCTGGATGGCTGCAGCATTGCCTGGATTTAATCTTAGGATTTCCCAATGGCAGAGAGAAACGTAAACACATGGAATTGTATTTGTTTTTCTATACAAATATAGCCCAAACCTAAGAAAATCCATATACAATACAACTTTCCATGAAACATCATTGTGTGTGCTATACAATTACACAATCCTTAAACATATGTTTCTGCGCTGTAAACTTGTTTATGTCTTACATCAGAAGACAAACTGGATGTACTCGGTTTCCTGCTGTCTCATCACTCTCATTAAACCAAATTCTCCTTGTGTTCTCCAACTTCAGCAAACCCTCCATTTCCTCCAGTTTCCTGGACGCCCGTTCCAAACATCCTGCCCGTTTCAGACATTCAGGAGTTGTTGTACTTTTGAATACTGCTTCTGTTAGATGAGCCTCAGTGGTTTTTCAAAAGTAAGCTTCTGAACATGTTTTTGGAGGGGATGGCCGCCATCCAGACCAGAGGATCTCCTGAATTTTTCCCCTGTGTTGTTGGCAGCACTAGAGGCAGTGGCTCAGGTTAGGTCTGTTGATCCCAGAGACACCTGTGTAGCCATGCCTGGGTTGGAAAAAGTGCAGACAGATGGAATTCCTGCACATTTCTTGGTCTGTTAGTACAGTACTTCGGCTCCGACTGGCTCACACACTCAGGGCAGATGATGCCCTTTAGCTGCCCTGCACACCAGCTTTAAAAAACACACCAGCTAAATTTAATGTAAATGGAAACTTACAATATACAATAATAAAGAGTAAAGAGGGGTATAGTGTGTTTTTGGTGTTAGACAAATGAAAAATTGGATGTATAGCAGAAGGACAAAAAGGTCATCTAGAATTCTTCAAAGCAAAATCATTAAATTGATTAAGAATGAAGTGAATATATTTGGAGTTAGTAATATATTTTGCTTTCCTTCAGCTCTCTAGTGAGCTCGACTCAAACAAGCTCCACTTGTTGCTCCTTTAGCATCTGTTAATCGACCTTTGGCCTAACTCACTCTGACTGACACTGGTATAATTTACAGTGTGTTTGTGTAATGCACCAAGCGGAGCCATTCCTGTTAGATCCTTCATCTTCATGCTGTTCAAGCTCAGTTATGCTATTCTTACTCATGTTTCTTCTTCCTTCTCTCCCAAAAGAAGATATATTTTTACTGACGTACTGATCTCATCACACTCCTATCTCTGGTTTCATGTTTTTGTATTACTGTGTAGTGTGTTAGGTGCCAGATATGACCTCATGTTTGGAAACAAGCCCAAGTCACATGGTTTGTGTCATGGTGGGCAGATCTGGCAGTTAGTTTTTCCTTTTTTTTCTCTTTTTTTATGGGGGGGGGGGGGGGGGGGATGTAATCTGTGATTTATGGATTTAGGGGTACAGTGATTTTGTCTGGGTTCATGTTTCATACAACTGGCTATGATTTAAAAACATCTTATTCCACAGAGCTGTAGAATTCTCAAACCTGATTGGTCTGATTGGTCTGATCCAAAAGCATGATGTGTTGTTAACTAATAAATGAACAGTTGTAATCATTAGCAAATTGCTGTTGTATATGAAGAATAAAACACTTTGAAATGTGTGGTTATAGGAAAATAAACTTAAGTTCAATCAACTTAAGGTTGGTAACAGTAACAGCGCTTCACTTCACTTCAGGTGGCATCACGCCACCCTGTTGTTGAGTTATTTCCTGTAATAGCATGCCACCAAGTTTTTATCCCTAATTAATCTAACACCCTCCAATTCCTTTTCTTGCAGAAAGTTATTGTGGCTACGAGAACCAGCTCTTCAAAGGTACTGTGAAGTTTTGAAGTTTTTGCCATGTTTTGGCATTTATCAGTCATTTGGAATGTTTTAATATATTAGTTTGAATTGAATAAAATGGAACAATTATGTAAAAGGTTAAATCTTTAAAAAATCCAACATAGCAGTCCACCCATTATAATCTGTGTTCTGTCAGTTGGGGAAATGGAGAGGATAGAGAGAGTTTTAATGTGCCTCAAGGGAGTTTGCAGCATTGACAATAGGCAATTATTTAATTTGTGCTTCTATTCATCCATGAAACTGAAAAGCTCTTCCAATTGTGACTCATTTATCTTTTGAATAATCCTCAGAGGAGGACCTGACCGGAGAGGAGGAGGAGATGCCTCCCTTCAGAGGTTAGACAAACGCATTTCTCTATAAGAAAACTTCCAGAATATTACACCACTGCTAACAGTATGACAGATATGTAACTACATGCATGCTGTGTGAACATTCAAAACAAAACATGATCTTACTGAGCATAAATGAATTAGAGGCCAGAAAACAGAGGAGGAAATGGAGTATTAATGACATGATGATGAATATGATACTAAACTGAAAACTCTAGCAGATTTGCACTTGTTTGTGGAATGTGCTGAGAGAGTGGATCAACACAGCTTTTACAGTGTTGTTTATGTCCCTACATCTCTTTCATACAATTCTCTGTGAAACTAGGAAATAATGTGTAAACTCTAAACATCTGGCACAGGCTGTGTTGTTCGTTAATTAGAAATTTAACTCCAAGTTATGTCATCACTTGAAGAGTTTTGGTAGAGTAGACTTTTTGGGCGTAGGTTGAAATTACCATTAGTTTTAGTGGTTACTCTTATAATGGCACCACAAATATCTTTAAAATGAGCTTATGGTTTGGCATAGGGAGCCATGCACTCAAGACTTGTTTGTGTCCACAGGAAGAACCCGAGGAGGTTGTGTGAAATGCCAGCATACTCGTTCTCTCCAGCTGGCGGTCAGAGTTCTCTACGGCTTCTTCGCCTTCATAGTCATCGCTTTGGCAGTCCTGGCTTCTCTGGGTGAGCTAAAGCTATTCTGGTTAAGATATGATTCATTCATTCATCTTCAGTAACCGTTCCATCCTGGTCAGGGTTGTGGAGCCTATCCTGGGAGCCCCAGGCACAAGGTGTAAAGACACCCCAGTCCAGTCCATCTCAAAGCGCCACACACACAATCATTCACACATAGAGAGAATTTAGCATAGCCAATACACCTGCCAGCATGTTTCTGGGATGTGGGAAGAAACTGGAGAACCTGGAGGAAGCCCACACAGACATGGGAAGAACATTCAAAACTCCACACAGACAGGAACCCAAGCTTAGGCTCGAACCAAGGACCCTGGAGCTGTGAGGCAGCAATGCTCTCAGTTTTGATTACAAATAAAAAAAAAAATCTGTCTGTCATTAGTGATGATTAATATTAGATAATTTAAAATAGGCTGGTCTGTATTTGAAAGTCATTCATGTCTTATGGAGTGTCTGGGTAAGCCACCACACTGTCCACTATGGATACCATGAAATTAAATATCCTCATAAAGTTCATTTCCACATTTGGTATTTAAAAAGTCTCATATCACCAAGCAGTCCACCAAAGCTTCCCACTTTCACCATGCTTGATTTCACTGCATGCTCAGTTACTCAGTGGAATTGTAAAGCACAGAGAATTGAGACCAAGGGGGTCTGACTGAAGAGCAGTGGAACTACCATATAATTACAGAATCATGTGAGCAGGCCATCTTTACCTGACAGCCACTGCTGGGCCTACAGATGTTTCTCTCCAGATGTTTCTCAGATTTCAGCTTAATCACGAGATTGCAGCACAGTAAACCAGTGCTTGCAGATTTACAGATAACAACTTGGGGACCGCAACCAATTCCAAAACACACTTGAGGCTCTGTGGTGGTGCTGACTTTTTATTGGCAGGACACAAAATTGACCTACAAATCTGTGGCCTAATGAACTGAAACAAAAGAATTGGAAAAGTCAGATTCCAGCAATGTGATTTGCTGTTACTGCTAAAGATTGTGTGAGGGCATTCATACACATCTGTTTCATATTCCTCAGTTACCCAACATGGGTGTAAAAGCAGCAAGCTTTCAACTACCTTGAAATAAGATATATTATTTCATAAAATCTGTCAAAGAGCAAGAAACTAATAAACTTTGAATTATGCAAAACATGTTAGGCGCCAGAGGAGTTATACTGTAAGCTATCATTATTAATCACTGTTATATAACTATAAGGAATGACTTTTCATCCCCTTAAACATCAGGCTACTGCACTGCTGCATTTTAGTCTTAGGTTTTAGATCTTATTGGAGAAACCTTGAAATAAATACCAGAATACTACTATTCTCATGAGAAATCACACAATGGTTACGAATCTATTTTAAATGTTTGGCCATTCTTTTTTATTTCTGTCTCTGTGCCGGGGCTTTAACATTTTCATTAATCACTGAAATCTGAACTTAATCAGATTCATTTATGTCATCAGTGTTTAGGAAGATTGACAGCTTATCTGAAGAGGAATCGCTTTATCATAAAAAGATGACCAAGGGCCAGGGGAGTACTCAAGGTAAGCTTTTAACATTGCCATATTCCTGAAGAAGGAAATTGCTGATGGTCAACAAATTAAAGGGGAAAAAAGTGGTGGCTCTGATCTGCTGTGGGGGTGTATGGTTATTTTGCTGGCATGGTTTGGGGTTTGGGTCAACTTGTCCCGTTAAGTGTTAATTCACTACAAATCAGTACTGGGTCACCTTTATCCTATGATGAAACATTTCAATCCTGATGGCAGTGCTCTCTTCCAGGTTCAGTGAGCTCTCATGCCCATCATGTGAATGGGAGAAGGGGCTCACCGAATTGTTTGATGAGGATGAAAAAAATCAAATCAATTCATTTTTCAGTCAATCAAATTTTTTATTGGTCACACACACAATCATACACAGTACGGAATGGAGTGAAATGGTTTTCATGACTGTCCAGTGACAAAACAGAATCTACATAAAACAGAATTTACTTACATAGAAATAGAAAAACAAAAATATAAAAAAAGTAGATATAAAAGATAGATGGCAAAAGATTTATGAACTGTATTTATGTATAAAGTGCAGATATGTACTGTTGTATGTTGTATAAAGTGCAGATATGTGCAGTTGTATGCTGTATAAAATGCAGATATGTGCAGTTGTATGTTGTATAAAGTGGAGATATGTGTAGTTGTATGTTGTATAAAGTAAAGGGCAGTCGTGGCCTAATGGTTAGATAGTCGGACTTGCAACCTGAAGGTCGTGGGTTCACAAATTCCGAGTATGGGTCACCATACTTGGCCACACTTCACTTCAGATATGTGCAGTTGTATGTGAAAATGATGTTAATGATGTGCTATGTCACCAGTTCTCAACCAAAATAAAAAAAAATTTGATTTTGGAGCAATGTTTTAGACAGCACTCTCCACCATCAAAACCCCAAATGAGAGAATATCTTTGAAAACTGTAAGGCAAAAGCCATGTTTGAAATCAGTCCTCTGGGCTGAAGTATTTTTCTAATCCTGTGACTTATCACCCTTTGCCCTCTTGGGGTACGTCATCTCCTCTGAGAGTAATGACTCAAAAAAAATTCCCTGTTATATTACTGATGGTATGAGAAGCAGCTGCAAACACAACAGATACTCATTGTTTGGAGACTCAGTTGCTTTTTCTATGCTTTTCTATGGTATAACCAACCCTTCAGAAATGTCAATATAGTTTATATTTTTGCAGATCTTAGCACCATGAACTGTACAGAATGCTACAATGCAGTTCACTTCCGGGAAGAGATCACCAGGCTCAAGAAGGAATTTGAAGACCTCCAAAAGATGATTGTGGGTCAAGAGCAGTTACTGGACCAGACCACTCAATCCCAAAACACCCTAACACAGTCCAACAACAGGATGATGAGAGATGTCCAAGCTTATGGGATTACTATTAAACGAATAAACCAATCTCTTGAGCAGTACCTGAATCAGGTAAATGGATGGCAGGCTGTTATCAACGAGACTGATCAGGGCATGAAGACCTTGGTCCAAGACCAGTATGATTTGAAGGCTACTGTGCAACAGGTCAACAGTACTGTTGCACTTAGTGCCTTGTGGATAAATGCTCTTCAGAGGAAGGCAGAAGAAGAGGCATTGGTGCTGCAAAAAATGACCAAAGACTGGCAGAACTACAGCAGAACGCTTAATGTGCTCAAGTCCAATTCTAGCACCAATGTCCAAACAATGCGAACCATCCAGAGTGGCATCTCTGCCACACATCAGAGAATCAGCATGAGCTCAGATATGGTACATGACCTTACATTACAGGTCATGAACCTGCAGATACAGCTGGACAACGTGTCTTCTTACATTGATGAGCATGAGGAGAACATGCATGACCACCAGTATCATGCCAAGTACTATGAAAATAGGACTGGGGAAAGGTTTGTGACACTGGACACAAGAATGAGTTCCATTGAACTGGAGATTGAGACAATTGCCTCCAGCATTAATGCAACAGTCAGCCATGTTCAGAGCATGTACAAATACATCAACATGGAGAGCTCATCTTGCCAGTCAAAGCTGGGCAGCCACACAGAGGACTTACAGAATTTAAACAATACTGTTTTGCTTCTGCTAAACCTTGCTGACTCCTTGAGATCACAATATATGATGCTTAATTTACGTCTTGATGTGGATATGAGGAACATCTCTATGGTTATGGAGGAGATGAAGCTGGTGGACACCAGGCATGCTCAGCTGATCCAGAACTTCACTATTGTGAAAGGTAGCATTTCTTATAGTGGCATATACCATTAGATATGGTAAACTAAAATTTAGATGAATTTAATCTATTTTCATGTTGCAGGTGCTCCTGGTCCACCAGGTCCAAAGGGGAACAGGGGTGAAACAGGACCAACAGGTTCTACAGGATCAACAGGGATCAAGGGAGACAAGGGACGTCCAGGTGTCCCTGGTCCTGCAGGGCCAAAGGGTTTTGTAGGACCTACAGGAGCTCAAGGGGAACCTGGACCTTCTGGAGTGAAAGGAAGCCAAGGGCTTAAAGGAGCCAAAGGGTCTTTAGGACAACCAGGACCTCGAGGTGAAAAGGGGCAGAAGGGTGACATGGGAGTTGCAGGCAAAGATGGATTGCAAGGGCCAAGAGGACCACCAGGAATCCAGGGTCAAACAGGACTCCCTGGTGTACATGGGATTCCTGGACCTAGAGGAAAACCTGGACCTGTTGGTCCACCTGGCCCACGGGGACCTCCTGGACCACCAGGGAACGTCACTTTGGGATGAGAAATGTTTAGACTACTCTGTTATTAAAATTGTAGAACCTTGTAGCAGGATATCTCATAAACCACCTTTCTGGATACATAACAATGTTACTGAGTATGGATGGATAAAATCAACTATGAAGTAACTACGGTTGCATACATTCCCTAAAAATTTCACCTTAAAAAGACCTTATCAATATACATTCCTCAGGCTTTAAACTGCACATACATAGCCAATATCTGACATTCATCACATGACCGTGCACTTGGTAGTACCTTGTACTAATGGTGCAAGACTATGTAGGACTTACTACAGCACATAGCTTTAAATTTTGCCTAACATTTTGGACTTTCACTTTTTTATGGTCCAATAGATAGTTTGAGAATGTCTCTGAATGATGGAATGGTATGTTTTGACATTTGGGATGGCCTGTTTTCCATTAAGAATCCCCTCACATATCATGACAACAAATGTTAAGGCACTTTAAATGTTAATACTATTTTTAATCAAGCCATTATTTTAGAATTAGATCTATTTTTGTATGTACACCATGGCGTATTCGGAGCAGGTACTCTGAACAAGATATAAGATCATGAAATTGCGAGATTTTTAATTATTAATCCTGCGACAAAACTATTCAAACAAAAGTGTAATATACAGTGCACACAATAAGAAAATGCATACTACAGCATCAATACTACATTTTTATTGCACATTTTGCTGATTTTACATATGCAAAAAATGTTCTTTTTTTATTGGTATGAGGAAAAACCATAGTAAACATATTTTATGCTTTTGCGCAGCATTATATATTGTGTCGTAAGAGTTTAATTTCGACAGGAGTGTTTTTACACTGTGTTAAAGAAATAAAACCATTTCTTGAAAGAAATCACAATTCCAGGATAATTCACCCAGTATTCAACACTGTACAATGTATAAAGCCGCTTTAACCAGCGTCATCTATGCATATTTAAATGTACAGTGATGCAAAATTTAATATATGCTTAATTTGGCAAAGATCAAGGACTTCTGAAAGTGCTGAATCTGAGCTATTGAAATTTTTGCCTCTAGTTAACGCATAAATCTTATCTGAAGCATGCTTCATGATGAAGAAAGAAAAAATATATATGTAATGTATAGTATAGAATATTAGTTTCCTCTGAGCAAAACAAGTCAGGACTGATTGTCTTGAGGAATTTGTGATTCCACAGAGATTCTTCTAAGGAAAAAATAATATGGCAGCCCGAGGACTGTTCATTATAAACTAAATTCAATTTATGAAAGACATGCTAGCAAGAGGAATGTAATTAACATTAAATGATGCTCACTCGTTTGAAGTTGAGTCAAACATTTTAAAGTCTTTCACGCAGCAGAAGCAGGTTATTGAGTGCAAGTACAGACTCAATACTGCATCACTTGTCTGTTCAGAGGCATGTAAATAACTTAATTATCAAAAATATGCCAAGAAAAAACACCCTAAATTCTTAAATTCAGTTTTTAGTTCTCTTTGATATGAAATGTGGTGGAAAGAGTACAAAACACAGCAGGTAGTAATATGCTCCTGTAGTAATAATTCACTTGAGTAAAAGTACTGATCAAGAAAGTATTAATAAATAAACTGCCTAGTGAAAAACAACTTGAGTAATTACTTTTTACGTCACCAATTGACACAAATAATCCAAAAATGTTCTAGATCTCAGGAATGAATTTTTGAAAATTATGCTAACTAACCAAGTGAGCTATGCTGAAGTGAACACCGGTCCCATTATCAACAGCTTATAAAGCAAGCTATCATTAGCTGGCAGTTGGGATTTCAGTAGCTTGCTAGGTTCTTTACCTAGCTAGGTAAACATGTTTCTTAGGCATCTAGCAAAGATGCTCCTTACACATTATCCTGAGCATAGCAGCACTTAGAGATATGTAACACAACAGGCAATCGCTACTGAACATGGAAATGACTTCTTAAGTTTAATACAGAGCATTCATAATGTAAGCATCAAAAGATCTACTAGCTATTCTAGCACATGCAGCTAACCAGTGTAGCTGTACACGTTGCTGCAGGTTGGACGTTGAGCTGTGAAATGCAGTGGTTTTGGCTCGCATAATTTGTAGATCTTTATCATGCTATTTCCTTTGAAGCATTTAAAGATAAAGATAGCTGATAAATTGGGCAAGGGATGCTCATCTGTCTCAGATGCTGCTGCTAGAATTTAGTGCCTGAATTATGGACAGGAAACTGCTTTATTTAGACTTGAATTAATTAAAATTTGCACATGCTGTCTTTTAATTGGCTTAATGTCTTCCAGGGTTAAATGCATTATTATTTTTTCTAATCTGTAACTGTCAAAATACATATAGCAAAGTTGTATATATTTTTTTAAAAACTCAAGTACTATGATTTAATTATAGTATTTTACTTGAGTTTTTTATAATAAAATATACAGCTTTGCTATATGTATTTTGACAGTTACAGAGTGAAAAAAAATAATAATAAAAGTACCTTCACAGTGAAACCTGTACTCAAGTACTGTGACTAGAGTACAAAAGGTAGTTCTGAGAGGTAGTAGACGAGAGGTAGTTCCTTACTTTCCACCCCTGGATGTGAATGTAAGTATCTATGGCTTATGGCATATGGGACAACAGATATTGCCCCTGCACTGAACAGCTGAAAAGTGTTTGAAAATTGGTGAGTCCATGTGCAGTTGTCTAATGACCTGGATGTGCTGGCCGCACACATGGTGAGCAAATCCGTTTATAAGCATTAGAAACAAAAAGAAAACGTTAGGTGACTATAAATTTTTAACATGAAAAGACACAGCATTTTGAAGAGTGCACAATCATATAACTCATACAGAGCTAGTGCATGCTGAATCCACAGCCTGTGCCATGTGCTAACTTATAGATCTCTCCATAGACTGTGCTGCTTCAGTTTCTTTCAAGCTCTTCCTCAGTGTGCGTAAGATTGTAATGTATGTGTGTGGACGTAATGTGGTCCATGGCAGATTTGCACTTAAAAGTCTGCACTAATGCTTAAAGGTTGGTTCATTCCAATCCCAGGAACGTCAGCCAAAGAGCCACTGTTGAGCAAAATCTTTAACCCTTGACTGCTTTAAGTTGGTTTATTTCAAAATATTTACTAAATATAATAAATTGGTTAGATATTTGTGGTTCACATAATTTTAAAAAAACGTCCTATGGATTAATGATGGCGAAAATATGACAGGGACAAAAATCACCTTAAACATTTTTAACTAAAATTGACATGAGCTTAATCTCTGTGATATAAACAAGATATGATTTGTAAAATTGGGCCCAGAATAGAAATATTTGATTCCAAATAATAATAATATTTGAGCAAAGACAACATCAGGGTTAAATCACTCTGCATTTTACTTTTTAGCATATTTAAAAAAAAATTGGTTGTCCTTAAATGCAAAATATTCCCTTTTATCATATGTAGATATGGAGATATCACTGATTTGTATATTTATGTAGGTGCTTTATGACTTTATCTTTTATCTAATTACATTTTTTATTGCTCATTCATGTTCTTCAAAACATGTTTTGTGCGATTTATAGCACTTCTAGTGAAGTGTTCGTCACAAACCATTGTACAAATAGTTTTATTAGAGTGTGTGATATAAATATAAATGTATCTGTCAACCCTTTACTGCAGTGAATTGGCTGAGTTATTAAGTAATTATTTATTAAGCAATTTGTTGGCTGGGAAAACAACGTGCAGATTGTTTCAGCTGGTTGTGAGCTCATGGCTGGTTCTTTCGCCCTCAATGTCACAATACAGCTCTAAATTAGTCTCTCAATGTGCCTACACTACCTAGACTGGTCATGGAGCTTCCTCTGGCCAAGCAAAACAAACATCAGGGGCAGGTTGACATAAATCACAAAATCATATAAACATCAGAACAGTTACATAGCATTTAAAGGGCATATATCTATGTGGACTTCCCATTTCGCTAAACATTGAGAAAATACATTTAACCCCTTGAGTGTTGTATATTAAAGAACAAGTGGATGTGTTGAAAAATCATGCCCTGATAGACATTAACAGAAAGTCAACAATTAAAAAAGGTTCCAAATGCTAGAATGTGTAGAGTCCATTTTAGCTGTAATGCTTTCTTTATATTTTAATTAATTATAATTATTTTATATATTCTTAATTATTTGATTATAATTATAATAATTCTTTTCATGCAGTACTATTCTCTGTGGCCAAAGGAATGGGTGCATTACCCATCATTCACCAAACATCAGTTTTAATGCTGACAAGAAGACTGCAAGCAACAAGTTGTTTACACGTCACATACTGGGCAATATATAATGAACATAACACAACAGGGGTGTGCTTCATTGACAATGTGGTGCAATTAGTACAATGCAGCCCGGCATGAAGTGAAGTCGCTCATACCACTCCAAAGTTGATTATTTTCCCATTACAGCACACTCTGAAGTGTTGTATTCCTCTTATATTACAGCAATTTAATAAATCTTTATATCCATTTATAGTTATATGTAATGCTGTGTTTAATGCTGTCCATGGAACAGGTTAGTTCCTGTTATCAGTTACAGTACATTATAACCGCTGTAACATTTGTTCCCTCACCAGCCTTACTTAATAAGACAGAAATTAGACAAAATAAGAAAAAATGCCACATCTTCAATTTTCTGCCATGTCATATGCGAATTGATGTGTTACAAGTGAATTTTTACTGTTTAGCTCTGAGACAAGAAAACTAAAATAAAAGAGCAGAGGGTGTTATACAGTATTTTCCCTCTCCTGGAAATACAATGGCTGCCAGAATAAACGGCGCCAGACATTAACCATGTCACTGGAGCCAGTTATTTTCCTTCTTTTCCCCTCCAGGTGGAATTCATTTTAGGCATGCATTTTTATCCTGTCGTGCTGTGGAAATAAAAATGTTTGCCCTCCTGTTTTCAGGTGCATCTTCCAGAAGGGCCAAAGAAAGAAGGGTTTAATGACATTAGTGTTTAATACAGTGTGAAAAGGTACTACCATTGGCGGTAACACCTTAGCAGTGTGAGACAATTAATATCAAGAGGGACTGTGGTCTCTTTTTACTGGAAATAATAATAATAAAACCGGACCACACAAATGTGCCTGAATTTCACTCCACCTCAGCAAAGAAAGAGGGCAGTTAGGACTATTACAAAGTCTGAAATTCTGACCAACTGCGAGGACACACACTGCTGCAGTACAGCTTCATGTTGCAGTATAGCTTATGTGCTGTTTACAGCATGGGCCTGGTCTGCACAACATGGCATAAATATTTTATATGGTAGCATTTGTAGCTTGAAACGTCTAATACCATGTATATACAGAATACTCGAGCATAAAATTATGCATACTGCACGCATTATGCATGCATAATCTGACTGCTGCTACACCGACTATTGTGCCACTTGGCATGCATGGCTTGTGCAATATTGATTAACATAGAACGATATGGCAAGTGGTGCTGAGCAAATTGTGAAAATACAAAACAGACAAGTGACCCCTAAGTGAGTAAAGTAACTCCGACATAAGCTACGCCTCCTAGTTTTTATGAGCAAGCCAGAATTCGTTTTTTAAAATGTTGTGTTGTGATGCTGGGTGTCAGAATCACAAAAGAGTTCATAAACTGATTCATTTTTACCGCATACTATCAAATCGGACACCTTTGCAAGCCCAAAGAAGACAGGTGTGCTTACAGTTAATTAGGAGGGATAACTGGTCTGAGGATCTCCGGCTTTGCAGCACCCGTTTCATCTCAGCTACAGTACTTGAGTAACTATCATATCAGTGAAGTTGGCGTGCTAACTAAAAAATTAACAAGTATACCTTGCTAGTTCACTAAAATTCCTAATTTATGTTGTTTTAACAATCCTGAGTAGCCTGCCCAAAATCTACATCAAGAAAATAGCTAGCCAATGCTAGATATCTAGGTCATGTTCTTACTGAGGTCTTGCCTATAATGGACACATTTATCTAGCTTTGTTCAAGCTTTCGTACAAATTAGTTTATGGCAACACCTCGGGATTCAGTGACACGATGTTCTCCATGTTAAAAATCGTAAAACATTACATCTTGAATGTGCCCACAAACAACAAAGTTATTTAGGGACTTGAGTGCCTTTGAAAGTGTTAGTTTAGCCAAATGGCACTCCCTGTCTTTTAGTGCTAATCCATAATAAAGAGTGGATAACATTTTAGCTAATATCACTCCAATTCCTAAATAAAATTTTTATTAAATTCTTCAGACAGATTATAACCAGGTAGCGTCAGGCTGCGGCTATGCCAAAGAGTTCTTTATATTGTAAGCAAGCTGGAGTTAAGGCCTTTTCAAGCATTCATTTTAATGCAGGAATTCAACATTAATTAATGGTGAAGGGATTAGCAATTGGTAAGACCTAGCTGTTGACTGTTCTTGCCAAGGGCAAAATTCTTCATGTAATCGATTAGCATATGGTGATTCAACAACATGCTGAATGAAAAGAGAAGACACAAGTGGTTTCAATGCCAATTCCACCAAACTAATTTGTTTATGTCACATATTGTGTGCAGACTTTTACGGCAAGTGTAAGTGTGCGCATCTGTTTGGAAGCTGGAAGTTTAAATGCCACAAAGCCTGAATTTCCTGATAAATGCATGCTGATGATATCCTGGGTTTTGGGTGTGAAAACAATGTAACATTGTGTTTTGTCCTCAGAGAAGTTCCAGGTTCTCTTTGGAATGCTGTTGTATGTGTTTTGGATGACTTTGAGTGGGAAACTGTGCTACGCTTTAAGTACAGAGCCAATACCATGTTAACCTGACGATGCTCTTTGAAGGCTTCAGAGAAAACCAAATCCAGATGGAGCAAAAAGAGCAAACGTTTACTCATCACTGTGTTTTTTAACCATTTCTATTGTATACACTCAATGGCTAGTTAATGATTGCTAGATTTCTAAAGGGATTCTTTTTCTTTGCACAGACCTTTTAAAAGTTCCCCATGAGGGACATACTGAAGGTGCTAGATGGAACTTTTTTTTTTTTTTTAATGTATCCATAAATTAGAATGTTTAAGGGTCCCCCTTTTTCTATTCTACACTCTTAGAAAAATATTCCTCATCAGTTCTTTGTATAATGAATGGTTCTTAGCTTCTTAAGGAAGATCCACCTTTAAGAGCCTTTTTGGAAAAGGACACTTTCTGCTCTAGGATTCTACATAGAACCTTTAAGGGTTCCCCCGATGGACAAATGAAGAACTTTTTTCTTTTCGAAAAAGTGTAACTCATGGGTTCTGAGCTTCCTAAAGAGGTTATAAAGAAATTTTTCTTAAAAAAGAAACACTCCCATGGTGATTCTACATAGAACCTTCAAGGATTCCTCCAGCAGACAAATGAAAATCTTTCTACAATCTTAGAAAAAAAAAGTTTCTTATGGGTTCTGAGGAATAATTGAGGGTTGGATAATTAATAGTTCTTAGCCTCATAAAGATGTTCTACATTTAGGAACATTTTCTGTAAAGGACACTTTCTGTTGTAGGGTTCTACATAGATCCTAGAGGGACAAACCAAGGAATCCTTTCTTTCTACACTTAGAAAAAGGGTTTGTCAAGGGTTCATTGTAAATTTAAGGTTTTTTTTAGCCTCCTAAAGAAGTTCTACCTTTAAGAACCTTTTCAGAAAATGTTCTACATAGAACCTTTAAGGGTTCCCCTAGAGGAACAAACCAACAAATCTTTTTACTACATTCTTAGAAAAAAGGTCCCTCATGGGTATCTTGTGCGTCCTTTGCATGGATCTTTGCATAGGGTTTCTAGCTTCGTTAAGAGGCTTTACCTCTAGGAAGCCTTTTCTGTGAAAGACAATTTACCTACACCCTGTTGTAGGACTACATGTCTACAGAGAACCTTTAAGGGTTCCCCTAAATGGACAAACCAAAAACCTGTTTTACTACACACTGAGAAGAAGGGTTCCTCAATGGCTCTTTGGATAGTTAAGTGTTCTTAGCTTCCTAAAGATGTTTCACTTTTAGGAACCTTTTCTGTAAAGTTCTATATACTGTAGAACCTTTAAGGGTTCCCCTGAGTGACAAATGAAGAACCTTTTTTCTACACTTTTGGATAGTTAATGGATCTTAGCTTCCTAAAGATGTTGTAGCTTTAGGACTTCAAAGGTCCTTTAAGGATTCCCCTAAATGGATAAACCAAATAACCTTTTTCTACACTCTTACTAAAAGGGTTCCTCAAGGATTCTTTGGACAGTTAATGGTTCTTAGCTTCCTACAAAGGTCTGTTTGGAACACTCTCTAAAAAAGAAAAATTCTGTTGCAGGGAGAAACTACAAATTCTTCATCCCTTAATAGAGTATCCACCAGACTGAATGTCTTTTAATATTCATTGATATCAATTAGGTTTGTGGTTTTTCCAGATTCTCCTTCTCTAAAATATGGCCTCATATTTTACACTGTTTGTCTGGCAAATATTTGTCAGTTCATGTCCTACCTTAGAGTTCATGAAGAGTTTAAGAGTTCTAGAGTCTCATTCTATTTCACAGTTGCACATAAACACACACACAAAACAAACCACAGAGCACTTTTTTTTAAATCACAACCAGAGGAAAGCTCTGGCAGCACAGCAGCATGAATCTCAGGATTTTATTGGTCCTGTCTTCACAAAACTGACACTTCGCCAATGTTTTCATCAGAATTTTCCACTGTGAAAATGGATCATGTATTTCTCCCTGTGGATCAATGTCCCTCTACTATAAGCGGAACAACGCTCCACTAAATACAGCATTAAGCCTTAATGTGCAGTGTCTATTTGTGTGAAACAAATTTATGTCAATAACATCCTCTCTGAGTTGTCAGAAGGGCTTGTTTGGGTCCTGAGCCTAAGCTGTTAGCCTTCCTGGAAAACAATCCTTAAATAAGCTGTTTTTGGTCTTTCTGACACCACACAGAAATTATGACATACTGTTCCACTGGTGCTGCAGTATCTAATGTCACAGCACAGCTGTTTAAATACGCAGCTCAGCAAAGGGGCTTCAAGTGCTGGCAGGATTGTTCTCGTTCTCTCTGCTGTGTAAACAGTTTCTCTCCACCTTCAGCCTATGAGTCAGTGCCACCACACCTTTGGCACCCTGCACTTAGTTCATCATCTATATTCAAAACGTCTAGAAGTTATAAACAGATGACGCTTGTGATAGTAAACTAGTACGGTGAATAACGTGTAATACTGTGCACAAGACTGGACTCTCTAAAATTAAAATGACAAGCTAATGGTACATTCCACTCTCAATTCAAATGTAGTCAATCAGCCAAGATGTTTTGTGTCTATAGTGTGCTTTCATACTATGTTTTGAATATTGAACCATCATTTAACATGATGCAAATCATTTTTACTAAGTTTTCTTATGATGCCACATAATATATTGTAATATTCTACTAAATTCTGTGTCTATATTCATATTCAACCTTTGTCGAACTGTAACGTGTGGGCGAATGAGACAGGGCACCGTAGCAGGTGTCAAAATACTATACATGCAGGAAAAGCCAAACAAGGATGATCCATATTCAGAACCAAGGGAAATAGGCAAGGGTTAAAACCAGAAAGTACAGACAATAAAGCTCATACTTAACAGTACGAATGGATTATACGATTTCATCACATTATATTGAAACAACACGGTATACATAAGCTAAAAAAGGACTATCTCCAAACAGGTGAACAGAGTAATAACAGACCAATGACAAGACAGGGTGGAGACAGTACCAAAATTAAAAGGTACACAGCAAAACAAACAGAAGTGGTATGGAAACAGTGTTCAATGTGCTAAGAACAGTACTACATGCTAAGAGGGGAAATTCAAACAAACATGAGACCTAAATTTTGTTTTCTGCCTCCTGAAAGCTTTCCCATATCGCCCCAATGCTATGTTCTCGCCACTGTCTTCCTGTAGTTGCCCATAAAATATTTAAAATACTGATGTATATCTACAAAGCCAGAAACGGTTCAGCCCATGCCAACTTCAAGGCACTTTTAAAACCCCACTCTGTACCACGTTCCCTTGGATCATGTGGTATGGCCTGAGTGGATCCACCATCCTTTAGGACAGAAGGAAGACCAAGATCAAGACTCTTCTCTGTCCTGGCACCCAGGTGGTGGAATAAACTTCTCCTGGCTGTGTATTGAGTCACTGACTACTTTCAAACAAAGACTGAAGACCTACGTCTTTACTAAACATTTAAATAAGCGCTCACTAAAAATACAAACCTAAACTTGTATTCATCAACATGGTTCATCAAATTCCTAAAGGTTTCTTGATGATGATCCATAATTTCTGGAGCATATGGGATCTACCTGCTGTCTATAAAAGAGCTACATAATTGTCCATTTGACTAGTTGTTTGTAGAAGCCTGATTGAAGTAATAAGACTCTGAATGGGTTCTTCTTAGAAGCCTCTGTGCTAGGGTTCTACGCAGAACAGTTAGGGTTTCCTCCAGAGAGACAAACTAAAGAACGCTTTTGGGTGCTGAATCTTTTCTCCTAACAGTGTCGGCTTCCCCACTGCAGATTTAGAGCTTAAGATCACACCCTTAGAAAAAAGGGTCTAGCACCCTAAAGTAAAACTCCTTTAGAAAGCTGGAACAATTCACCATTTAAATAAATCCTTTTAAGACTATACTAAAACCATATATATGACCCATTTTTTAGAGTATGTATGTTTCTATCTCAGTGTTTTAATAAAATTAGAGTGAATTTCAAAAAGTCAGCAAAAAAAAGAATACCCATCAACTCTGGGTACATTAAACATTTTTGAAGAAATGCAATAAGATGGTGTGACTAAAAACCAGCCAAACAAATGCAGAAAATAATACACACAATGAACATATAGGATGTAGAACTTTAAAAATACATGAAGCTAATGTAGCAAATCAAGGGTTTGCTATTGCATGCCTACACATTCTTCTGTTAGAACATGTAATGTACGGTATCTTGTGGTTTCCCAAGTTGTGGCAAACACTAAAAAAAAAATCTCGAAATACCAGTATAAGATGTGTTTTATTAAAGCCAGCTGGACAGGAAAATGCCTTCCAAACGTGATGAATTGATAGCTTTTGGCAAAAGTATTTATGACCTCAGAGTGAATGTAATCAGTTTTGGGTTGATTACTGAGGAAATGTGATCAGGTACTGATTACAATCTATATAGCTGAACATGTAATGAGCAATGTAAAACGTAATGTTAACAGAGGATGAAATCCTTCAATGTTCAGAAAACACAAGGACATGCTGTTTATTCAGGCTACTTATCAGAGCATATTACCCTTCAGAGAATTGTTGACCCAATACATTGTAAAATTGTCGTAAATTGTTATTGCTTAGTGATTGGAGGTTATGCTAGCTATACATGTATGTTTAGCTAACAGTCCCATTACCATCTACTCTGAACAGTTACCTGGGATGATCATATCTACTGCAAGAAACCACCTACTACTTATCTCCTCTCAGTCATATTGTTATGATACAAATTAACAGCCTATGAGTCACTGTGATCAAAAGTGTAATCAGGTAATTGATAAGAAAGGAACTTTAATCTGACACCTGATTTTGTGTGTACTCTTATCTGATTATAAGTACTTGATTTTTGTAGTCAGATTACATGCAATCCATTACTCGTCACTGGAATTAATGAACAGATTTGAATGAACTGTTCGATTCTGATTTTATCCTAGTGTTGTTTTGAAGCAGGACGTTTAATAGCCAGCTGTTAGAATTGCTACAATTCACCCTTTTGATGGAGGCACTTGGGTAATCTCTGCTGCAAGAAACACAACAAAGCTGGAATCTGTTCAAGAGCTATCCAGTTTGGATTTTTCCTACCATATTATCCTCTGTATTTTTGCAAAATTATAATCAAATTGTGAAATTAAAATTCACCCCAACTAAAATTCAGCCTTTTCCATGTGTAGAATAACTGAGTAGTTCAAGTTTATTGGCCTCAGTCAGATGTAGAGCTCAGGACACGGATGTTCTCAAGGTTTGGGCCAAGAGCCACTATGATATGGTCTTCAGTGCACAGCTGCTTTGAAAGAAGCCTATAATTTTCAACTCCAGCTTTTATGTCTAATGACCTCAAGCCCCTCTGTAATCTGTGTAAAGTGCCTGCAGTGTGAAGAGGTCATGGCCACACACACACTGAGACCTTTCATTTGGAAACTGATTAATATTTGCTTATATATCCTTTTTAAGTGTTCATCCTTTGAATATTGAGCACAGTTTTGTGTCTCAGACCAGGTCTCTACCTAAATTGTTGGATGACAAACTGTTGTTTGTTACTAAGTTCATGTCTCACTTTCATTACGGGTAAAACATACAAACAATTCACATGAGCACAATGCCAAATTTATTGAAACTCAATAACCTTGAGAAGAAGGCCACTGGAAAGTTTCGCGGTATTGTTCCAACCACAAAAATGAACAGCATAAACCACTTACTCTCTTTATACCTTTTTCTGGAATAAAAACAGCCTCACCCATATTCATCAGTTTTTCAGTTTGTCTCTCTGGGGGAACCATTGAGGTTACTATGTAGAACCCTATAAGAGAGGGTTCCCTTGAGCATTAACTTCTGTAGATTTTATGAAATAAAATCTTGAGCACTAACTTCTGTAGATTTTCTGAAATTAATCAAGCAGCATTGCAGCCAGCACCCCATTCAAGAGACTCACTCAGAACAGTTGAGTCTTACAGGCAGCAAATTCAAAACTTACACAAGTCTGATTTGGATAGTATAGTTGGTGTTAAGTTTGATTCATTCTGATTTAATTTTTGGTTAGGTTTGATTCATCTGAATCCTGAGACCTGCACTCATCCTTCAAATGGAGGTAAGTAAACATTTATTAAAATAAACATTTTTTTGTGTTTTTTTTTTTAAATGACTATCTTTGATTCCATTAATGATCATTGTAACTGGCTTGGGTGTGAGGTGTTCATTGGCATGTGCAATGATCTTTTTCCCCCCATTTTCTCCCCAATTTGTTCAGCTGCCAACTCCCACCCACTTGCCAGCTCTTCCTCATCATATGACAACTACCAACTATTGAGAGTTAAAGTGAACATGTGCTTTCTCAGAGACACGTGAAGCTAGCCAACCACATAGTTTTAGAACTGCTGCTCATATTGCGTCACAAGGCAGTGTAACATACTCAAAGGAAAGCACTATCTGCTCTCTTTTGCATATATTCGCTCACAAATTCCAGATTGGCTAGTGCCACTGTCGACTGACAGAGGAGAGAAAGTAACGGCATCTCTACCACTGAGAGAGCACGCCCGATTTTGTTCCCTTGGCTCCTGGCCATGGATGGCTGTGGCATCATTGGTATTTTTCAGGAAATGATGGAAATACAGTAATTTGTCTTTTTGTATGGTACTTTATTTTATTTGCAGTGAAACTTTCATAGATTTACAGTAGTATCCATGTAGCTATGCTCCCAGTAATTTTCTGGAAATTGAAAAAAATACAGTAATTTACTGCCTTGCAAATATACAGCAATATACTCTACTTTTTACTTACATACTTCTGTATACTACCACATCTTTGTAGTAGTATTTACAGTAACATATACGGTAAATTACTATAAAAAGTTGGATTTTTCTTACAGGATTGACTTCCTGACATGGACCTCATTTCCCAGTGATTTCAAATATTCCAACTGTAAACCCAGTAACTGTCGTATTTGTTATTCAATTGTTGTCTGTTGATCTACATTACTAACTGCGTTACTGCACAACTACATTACTGGTGGTTTGTCTTAGTAATTTTTGTTAAAGCATATTACTGTAAACTAGCTTTGCTGTGGTAGCTCAAAACATATTACAGTCCAGTTACCACAATCCCAGAAGTCATACGTTATGTCACTCTTCCTGGAGTGTAAAGAGTAGCACTTATTTACATACTGTATATACTGTATATATAAACACACTAATAGTTACATAACACAGTTTTCACAGTGGTAAGCTGTAAGATGAACAGAAGGCCCAATGTCACTCTATTGACAGCTTGTCCTGTAAGCTGTGAGACACTTACCCAGCAGAAAATAATTCTGTCATTGAGCTTAGTTCCCATAAACTCTGCAGCACAACAGACTAAAGGGAGACAGCAGAGGCGTTTTAATGGCAGGAGCCCCTTGGCACAGTTCTTGCAATGCAATTAGAGAAGAATGGAAGTGTGGGTCCAAACAGAGGGGTCTGGCTCACTCTGCTTTTCTGCTGAGTTCATCGTCTGTGGTTGCCTGTGAGGAACTGGATGGGGGAGCAGGACACAACTGGCAACCCAAACTAACAGAGTCCATATGGTGCTGCAGAAATGGGGAAGGTCAAGAGCTGTTACTACAGCTGCATGTGGCCGAAACGCAATATTATTTCTTTTTTTTTTTTCCTAATACAGCCTTTAAAAAAATCCTGTATGGGAGAGAAATGAATGTAACAAGTCCCATGTGAAATGTAAAAAAAAGGATGAATGGATCAACTTCATGTCACAATGCTTAAAAAGCAGGACTAAATGAGCAATATTAGTGGGTGTGAGTGTCTAGAGATCAGATTGGGGAGGATAGAAGTGACATTGTTTTCTCTTTGCACCACACCTTGGATATTTTGGCCCACACACCACCAAAGACAGCAGGATTGTGAAGATACCAGATGAAAAATTATACTCTACAGTACAATGTCCAGTTTAATATACAACAGAAATATATCACCAAAGACTCCCTGGAGATTTGGATACAGTTCTTAATATGTTGTTGTAAATGACCTAATCCTGAAAGAACTCAATCTGTTCTGCATTAAACACATTCAGCAAATATGCATGAATGTGCTGATGGATACAATGTACTATTTGTAAAGAGAATGCAGTTCAGGCCTTTCGCCAGCAATTTCTATACAAAAATAAGCGAACAAGAACGTGTAGGAAAACAGGATATCTTCCGGGCTATGGTTAAAATCGCATTTGTTTGGAGAAGCACACCATGATTATCATGCAAGCCTTGAACCATATAAACCATCCTGTGCCAGATGGAAGAATTATCCCACCTGACTTTAGTATAATTAAAGCTGATCTCAAATGATAAAGAAGAAAATTTATCAAATCAGATATGAATTTATTTATATGCGGTTTATATGATCATTTACACAAAAAAAAACCTTTGTATCCTACTCATGCCCCTGAATATGTGTAAATTGTATGCATAAGAAGACTAACCTTGACTGATTGGCTTCAAATCATATCATTTAAGGTGAGTTACTTTACCTTTATATATGGATTACTTTGTCAAGTTTAAATCACTTGTGTATTTCAGTTACACACACAAATTTTATTCAACTTTTCTGAAACTCAGTTGTTTCATATTAAATGCATTAACTAAGTTAAATTAAGACAAATAAAAATATGCGTCCAATTAAGATGCAGGCTGCAGTGGCTCAAATGGTGTGTAAGCCAGTTGTGTTTGCCACAGCATCTTCTTTTAATGCTGTGGAACACTTCATTAGAGCCAGCACTAAGACCGATAAGTGACTGATCTGGCATGTCTCAAGCTGCAATGTGCCATATAAGCTCTAGTGTTCTCTGTCCAAATGTCAGCTTCCTATGATATATGCCCTCCTGCTTTTCCAACGCTCCACCATGGAGCCGCATTAGTGTGCGAGAAATTTCTGGCTGAGAGTTGCTGAGACACTTTGCTTTGAATAAAAAATAGCAGTTTCCCTGCATGAGGCGCTTAGGGTCTCTCTGTTATTATTCTCCGTTTTCATGTCAAACCATTTTCTGTTCATCTCAATTCACTCTTTCTTTTGATCTTTCCAAAAGAAAGACTTTTTGCCGTTCTGCCTCTTCATTTTAATGCTGTGAGCTTTGCCTTTTATGGAGTTTTGTGGGTGTAACCAAATGCAAATGAGCTGTGCTGTGCATGCACTTGGGAATTTACGGGTGATTGACATTCATCAACATATGCACATATGTAAAAGGAAATCACCATTTCTGAAACTTTTGTAAATCTGGCGAAAAGTTCTAGTTCGGTTTGGTTTATGAACACATTTACTAAAAGACTGATAAAGGAGGTCCTTTTAAATCTAACGGTGATCATGATGCACAATTAGATTTTAAAATAAGACATGCTAAACTGGAATTGTTCAGGGGTTTATTTGTAGGAAGTAATTGTATCGCATCAGTATATATCTTCCTTTAAGGTACAGGTATTAGACCAAACTACACTTAGCAAACTAACATTTTTTTACAACCAGACTCTACACATATATTCCACACGTTTGTTGCTAAATGGTACAGTAATCAATATATTTAAAATATTTTAGACGGAAAACAATCACTATATATCGTGATTGTATATAACAATCACTAGTTATAAATACCGTACAATGGATGTTTAGCAAACATTGCTAAATGAGGATGCTTTGGTGTGCCAATAATGTTTAGAAATGTTCCGGCCCACCTACATGCGTAAACAAAAAACCTACCCAGATAGCAAATGAATGATTGCCCAATGCTGGCGCGCACTGCCTACTGTCATCTGGCTCACACACCGCCCTGGAGGAATGGTGATTAACTCATCTGTGCCTGACTACCGGAACACAGTCACAAATCAGGCCTGGTAAGCCCATATTTCAGACATGATATGGAGCAGAACTTACATCTGGGACACCTTTAGACTACAGTGTACTGTACAAGCATTGGATATGGTTAGTTACACTCAGACCAATTTTGACCAGATTCCAAATAACATTACATTTAGCACACTTTTGGCAAATGATACACTTGACATTGCCATCACTGGTCATTATGTGTCTAAACTCAACTATATGGCATTGTTTGGAGCAAAATATACTGCATGTATATCCTGATGCTGATTGCTCCAAGGGAGCAGGAAGAGGTTTTAAGCAGGGTGTTGCAACATGAATGCAAAAGCGCAATGTGATAGTTTATATAGTCCAGCAAAGAAGCTCTATTGCTTGTGTGTGTGTTTGTGTGTAGCCTATCACCCATATCATACCACATCAAGTTCATAGCTTGTTACTGAATGGTTCAAAGCAATGCAATGTACCCAAGTTAAACACTTTTTGACTAGATTTTAATGATGCAGTTCTTTTGTATATACTAATGGTAATGACGTAGACCTATTCAGTGAGAAATGTTTCAGTTTATTGAAAAATGTTTATTTTCATCCTTGTCCTCTATAACCTTAGTATTTTTGTCATAAATTTTACTTTTCTTTGAAATATTCTTTTAAAAACCTGTTATTCTTTATGCTTGATTTTTGCTATTTTGCTTGCCAAAGGTGTGGGCAGCACCCCTGATTGAACATTATGTTTCTTCAGCAAATTTACTCAATATATAATTCTTAAGTAAATATATTTGATGTAAATCTATGTTTCAAATGCTTGTAGGTGCCACTAGGTCTCCCCATTCTCATGCCTATAGATTGTACCTAAAACAATAACCAACCAAGAAAGCATATATAAGCATCCATAATTTTCATTTCAGTAGTGAAAAGTATCCTGTGATATGTGTGAAACATTCACTGTGTGAGAAGTATAGGCAAGAAAAATATGCATGGATTGGCCCAGGGTAATGCTGAAGTGCTGGCCTAATATTAGCTTAGTTTTAAACACTGTGTTAAGAAATTTATATTGATGATTGGTGAGTGCATTTCAGCTTAATGGCCAATCAGTCTAATCATTCAGTTAAATGCGCACATGCCCAAGTGGGTCAATCCATCCCTATGTACCACTATCCATAAATGGTATGTTCTCTAAAACATCCAAGACAAGCCAGATAACTGATGATTCCAGGCCAAATCTTGCCAACATTATGCACATAAGGATTGAATATGGCAATGGTATGTGTATCATGGGGCCAAAATGTGACCAAGCTGTTAGCAGTCACATTGAAGGTTTTTTTTTTTTTTTTTTTTTTAAATATGTGCCCCAAATGCATCTAACTATAGCTATTGTGTGTACAACTTTTCAGTTTTGGACCAAAGGTGGCCCATCTGGAAGTTCACATCAAGCCTGACATGCGGTCCCAACTAATGCTGAATTGAGGCTCAATTCTGGCAGCCAAATTTGGACGGGTTTATCATGGAATATGTAGGCCAGGTAAAAGTGGTCCAGCACTGTACTAAAGCACTAGGACATCACTCATTTACTATCTGCATTGTTTTGAACAGCCCTTTCACCAACAAATAAAACACTTCTTAAACACTTATGGCGTCTTGTGTCCTAATCCAGACCCATTTGTCCAGACTTAAAGAGTTGTTGAATGAAATGGCAACCACTACACAAAGCCACAATAAGTCTGCTTTGTTTCACAATGGATAGCAATAAAACAGCTTGTTTAGCTAGCTGGGAATGACTTCTATACTATGGAAACTACACTGATGCTTCTTTCTGACAATCCCCAAAACCACACTTCTGACTCTTATGCCACCCTCATACTGCCTCTTGCTTAAGTACTTTAAATGTGATTTACACCAGTGGAAGGGATGAGGCCAAACTTCAAACTTTTGCTTGCATATGGCATAATAAAACCTGACTGTTGGGGCTTGGTATGAACCATGTGGGGCCCAAATGCTGGACTTTGTTCTGAAAAATCTCATAAAGTACCACCAGCTGACAAACATGTGAAGAATGTGACCTGCACAAATAGTTAATTTTATTTATTTATTGCAAAGAAAAACTCTTACTTATGAAAAACAAGATCCAAAGTCAAATCCAAAAGCAACCCTGCCAAGCAAATGTCGAGCAATGCAGACATAGCCAAGTGCCTCTGGACAGCAGGAAGCCATCACATGGCTGAAATTGTGTTTCCAGATTTCAACCCGCAGCTCTCCTTTTTCCCGCATGCCACATGCTCAGCAGGAAAAGATGTTTAGTGTTATGAGCTGTGAAGTGTGAGGTGATCTAGTTCAATCACCCTTCATTTAATATGGCTGGCATACTTTGTCTCAGGTACGATACTGTATCCTGCCATTTCAGATGGCACAGCATGAACATCATTAGAGAAAGACAACTGAGCACAAATTAGCAAGAGGTAGGAAACGGAATGATAAATAATCCTTCACAGAACATCACATGCTGTTGGTGGAAAGCTGCTGGTTTGTGCCAAAGGAATTTGTGCTGGAGAAGCCTGCTAAGTCTCCGCCGTCTCAGAGGCCGCTGGGGGAATCAGCAGGAGGAAATATGCTAAATAAAGTGTAAACGCTATGAAATGCCTTTGGGAATCATGAAATTCACCACAATATGGAGCTTCATGCATTCATATTCAACCCATTCAGTGGTGGTCATGGGGTAGACTTTTTCTTGTAGCAAGTCAACACGATTGAAGTGGTGGTATAATTTAATCTTTCAGCGGTCATCTGAGGAGCTTTAATCAGCTCTCATGAAGATTCAGATCTTCATATTCTCATCAAAATTTCATCACAACTGCAGGAGCTCCATGAATAATTGGCTAAACATCAAGATTTTACCACAAGTCCAGTCCACCACCTTAATTTGCTATCAGTAGATATTTGTAAATCCCTAGACAACTAAATAGCTTCATAGGCATAAAGTGCCTTGCACAGGTATTCACCCCCCTGGGCTTTTCTACATTTTGTACTGTTAAAGCTTGGAACTTAAATGGACTTTATTGGGAGTACATGTAATGAATCTACATAAAATACCTTATGATATTGAAGTGGTAGGAATATACCTTGCAAAATTATATATAAATAACAACCCTTGTGATCGCAGAAGTATTCAACCCTGCTGGTGTTCTGGTACAACTAGTTTTCATCATAAGGAATCTTGGTTGCTTTTCTGACTAATGCCCAATAACTGTCTTTTGGTGGATGGCCTCCTCTAGGCAGAGTCATGGTTGTGCCATATTTAATAATGGATTTATTGCTGCTCCACAGGATGTTCAATGTTTGGGATATTTTAATAACCAAACTCTGACTGATACTTGTCCAGAACCTTGGCCCAGACTTTCTTTGTTGCTCTTTGGTCTTCATGATGCTGCTAGTGTAAATATGCACTGTACAAACTCTGGGGCCTTTAAGGAATAGATGTATTTATATTGAGATCACATGACATTTTAATTGCACACATTTGAACTCCATTCAGATAAATTACGTGATCTCTGATGGAGACTAGACAATTGCTCCAGAACTAGCACCAGTTTCACAACAACAGGGTCGAATGCATATGCAATCACAACTTTTCCATTTTTTTTTTTTACTTTTCAGTTGTTTTGCAAACTACATTGATTTTAACTTCAATAATATTATGGACTATTTTATTTAGGGTTATAACATATTATCCAGATTAAATTTATTCAGTGCCAGGTTGTAACACTACAAAATGTTCAAGGATGGTGAGTACTTATGAAAGGCACAGTATACACATAGCCCCTTAACTCTTAAGGGTTTTTGGTTATTCCTCTGGGGAACTCTTAAAGGTTCTATATAGAACCCTACAACAGATCCACTCTTTACGGAGGTTCCAAGTAGAACCCTGTCAGGAAGCCATACTGTATACCCATAACTGTTCAGAGAACCTTTTTAAGGGTATATCGTGTAGTATATATTTTATGTCTTATTTATGTTAAACTAACTGTACATTTCTGAGTTAATGAGAGTGCTATCTAGATCAAGGCTGTGTTACTTCAGGTTCATAACCTTTTAAATGTTGTTTACAATGACATAATCCATGCAATTCCACGCTGTCTCTCTGACCCTCCACCCCCTGGTGCGTGAACTGTTTAATCAGCCCCATGTGTGCACCATATTTCCTTGCATCACAGCAGCTCATCTCCAAAGTCGTTCTCCTCCGCCTGCATTTTATGGCCTTATTTGCTTTTGTTGGAGGCCATGCCAGCAAGAGGGAACACGGTTGAAGTGCACATCCATTTTTATTTGTGTGGCAGTCTACCCTCCACACCACGCACCAGCTATAGTCTTCCTACTCATTTTTAGTTCCTGTGTATGTGCCTGTGTGGTCTTTACACAGTGTTTTGGCTCAAGCATATGTTACAGTGAATTCTGAGGTGAAGCTATAGCTGACCAGGGTTGGTGTGTACAGCCACAACTATGGAGACCTTGCTTGTCTTTTTTAAACAAGAGAGTAATGGACCATTATGGTATTCTGGGGCCATACAGAACCTCGGCCTCCCCATGAAACTTAATACACGACAGCACATGACAGAGCAAATTTTATGTTCTTTATGCATTCATTTACCATAAAACTATACACTTAAAAGAAAACTTTATCAAAAGTCAAATTGCTAATACAACTCAGTAATTATGGTTATCATCACCAGCAGCTCTCAGTGAGCTGACCTGTTCAAGATATAAACCCTTAGTTAGTAGAATGCGATGCCTGGATCATGTCATGTGCTTTGCAATGACTGAATCTTTCCTCTAAACACAAACTGGAGCAATCCACCCAGCTAAGGCCATCTGAGGCAGTTAAGATCATAGTATCCAGTCTGGCCTTGAGCTTTGCCAATGTACAAATGCCTCCTCCTAAAAATGACTCCTTTCTTTTGGGATTGCAAAACATATGGCCTTAGAACTCAAGTTGCTTGGTAGAAATTTCTTAATATTAGTGACCCCAATGAGTCAAAGGGTTTGATGTGCTTTTCTAAAATAAACAAAATCCACCATCGAGTATGTAGCATCTTTTTAATAAGGAAATAAAATGTGTTTGTTTGTGTGTTTGTAATTAAGTACATCAAATACAGTTCCAGGGTCCCTGGTTCAAGCCTGGGTTCTCTGAGTTCCTTCCTCCTCTAAAAAGCATGCAGGTAAGAAAACTGACTATACTAAATTATCTCTAAGTATGAATGAGTGTTTGAATGTGTGCCCTGTGATGAACTGATGTCACATCCAGGGTACATGGTTCTGGGATAGGTGCCGGATACACTGTGACCCTGCCTTGGATATTTTGTGAGGTTTGTTTATTCATTCATCTTCAGTAACCACTTTATTCTGATCATGGTAAAGGGAATCTGGAGCCTATGCTGGGAACACTGGGCATGAGGGGGGAATATACCCTGGATGGGATGCATGAATTAACAATATGTGTATATGAGAGTCGGACTTGTAACCCGAAGGTGATCCTGAAGGTCGTGGGTTCGAGTCTCAGGTCCAGCAGGGATTGTAGGTGGGGGGAGTGAATGACCAGCGCTCTCTTCCACTCTCAATACCACGACTGAGGTGAGACCCTTGAGACCCCGGGTGCCGCAGCAAAAGCACTTGGATGGGTTAAATGCAGAGCACAAATTCCAAGTATTTTCTATTCTCTGGTTTAATGTAATGGCAGGTGTTAAACAACGCTTATGGTGCATTTCACCAACAATGCTGGAATATAGAAATAAAACAAACCAATACATAATAGAGTACTGACCCATGATTCTTGTATCACTGTACTTAAAACAGTAGTTTGTCCAAATGTACATAATTTCACTCTTATGCAAGACTTCCACCTAAAAGAGAATCAGCAAAGTGGATAAATTTAATCGGGTATAGCTTATTTCTACAGTATGTCTGACTGAATTGTCACTATGCAGTTTTTCTTCTCCTAGCATGATGGTGTTTAAAGTTTGATTGAGCCGTAACTGCAGCCTCACAGTGTGAAATCTGAACTCTGTGTGGTCTCCTGACAGCAAAGCTAAAGAAGCAAACTTCACACATACAAAACATGTCTTGACATTTGGCTAAACTCTCACTTTACATACCATAGAAAAAAGCATCTGGCTCCCTTTGTATGTTCCCCATGAAGATATAAACAGTTTCAGAGAACAAAAAGAGAATTTCTTCTGAAGAAATTGCAATATACTCATGACATGATTGTTCTAGACTGCTGCTATGAGAGTTATACATTGTATACTGCTGCTTTATAAGTTATACATTTGTATAACAAAAATATTTAGTGTTATTCGTTTATTGTCTGTTGATACAATATATTTAATCTCTTTTTTAATTATTTAATTTCGTCTGTAAGGTCCTTCATACTAGGACATGCGTAGTCCTACAAGACATGTAAAATAAAATGCTGACACCTAGTGGGTTGGAGAGAAGTCACGTTTTCTCCACTATTTCTTACTAAGTGAAAACCCACACTCACGTTTTAACAGTTTATTTATACCCACTCAGCAAAGCAGTAATACAGGACGTAAATAACACAGGTCTGGAGTACAGAAAAATACACCAACATACAGATAAACAGGGAAAATAGATTAGCAAGGGTATAAGTAGTAGCACATTTGCTATATGTGAGGGCTGCCAATAATAATAATAATAATAATAATAATAATAACACTGAACAGTATTTTGTTAGCTGTTTAGCATTTTTTTTTGGGGGGGGGGGGGGGGGGGGGGGGGGGGGGGTGGGTGGGGTAAGCCCATCAGCTGTAAGCCCCTAATGACCAGCCTTTTCAATCTAACTGGTATTCGATTATTAACTACCTTGGTCAATTTTATATCTAATGACTGACAATTGCTCTTAACCAGTCCGTCTACTGGCCTGTTTTTATGAGGCTGGAGGAAACCAGAGACCCCATTATTGTGAAGCATTATTGTGGTGAGATCAATCTTCATGCTTTATCCTGCATTATCATTATCATGCATTATCTTGTGAGGAAAAACTAAACTCTCTCTGTATCTATACTGTCCTGTATCTAAACTGTCCTATCAACATTCTCTGTAAACACAAACTCCATGCTCAAATACAGACAACTGTTAATTGTAAAATAACTGTTAACTGTTTATTGTTCTGATAACATTAAAGCAAATTATTCATACTTGGCATATTCACACATGGAAGAAGTTACTGGTAATAATAATAATAATAATAATAATAATAATAATAATAATAATAATAATAATAATAATAATAAATCCTCATAGTTTATTGTAATATTAAATGTAAATTCAAATTAAATTACATTTAAAATGTACTGTGAAACAAATACACTGTTGAATGAGTTGCTAATCCAAATCTTAAATAAGCATGATGGGTCAGGTCTACATGACTTTAAAATACTTTTTATCCTGTCCTAATTCTGGAAGAACAGGTCCAAATATTGAGAAACTGGATCAACGGCTGTTGTGGAAAGACACAGGATCCTTTCCGTGTTCTGTACAAAGTTCCTATTCCAATCACAGCAAAAACTGCAGCAAAGATACGCTTAAAACACACCTGCAACAAATAAGGCATTAATTAATACAATATCCATTCATAAATATTTTAGATTTCTCAAATCTGATTGGTCAGAAGGGTTTCTAGAACACCAGCTCTGGCCTTATTTCAGGCTGTAATTCAAATCACAGGTTTATAATTAATGCGCTCTTTTCTAATACGTTATTGTTTCTATAGCAACAGCTAATTCACTGCGAATTGTAAAGTGTCAATAAAGTAATTAAAAATGTTTTATTATTTAACAAAGGAAAACACATATTTGTTCATATGGTGAGTTTTCTTGTAATGAGAAGTACAGCATATTTATTTTTGGAAAGAAAATCTGTCAGAGGTTTGTAGCAGTCAGAGGTAAATATGTTCCTTTAATTTTTCTTCTATGGCAAAGACTAAGGACAGAAGAGTCCTCAATAACCAGCTACATAACAACTGTTTTTAGCTGATATAACAGTGAACCTACTAAGTGATAACAGGAACTAGCCAACATGGATGTTTCACAGCACTATCAATCATAATTAATTAACTATAAATGGATTAAATATTTGAGGTTCTTTTAAAATAAAAAAAATTAATCATTTTACAATGATTACAACATCAAAGTGCTGTGGTATAATAGGTATAAAAGACTTACAACATTGAGAAATGCCCTTAGTGGAAAATGACACTTAATAACACTGATAATAACACTAATAATTAAATCTTCTCTACTCATTGGTACTCACTTTATACTGAGTTTTGCAATATTTCTTTAGGTAATCTCCTGCCTTGTTGATTGCTTTATTATTCTTTGAACAGTCAAGCAGTCCCGAGTCCTCGTGGAACAAGACGTCCACCATCTTCAAATTGTTCCGGTCATAGCTGCTGCTGTTTGGTGGATTGGAGTCAGGGTTGAAGGTGTGGTGAAGTACAAACATTACGGTGGGCTTATCATCTAGAAAGTAAAATAAAAGAATTATATACAGTTGTACAATAACAAACAAGTCTTTCATTGTGCTTGGCTGAAACCTAGCACTTAGGTTAGCATCTCCCCTCAGCAGACGCTGTTTTATTGTTTGCCGATTAATGGCAATTGTATTTCATTTATCCTGATTGACTTTATTGTCTTATAATGCTACAGTACTAAGTACTCTGCTTGTTAAACACAGGCTAAAATCAGCTCATAATGATTTATGACAATTATATTTCACTTATAATGAGTGACTTGTCGTCTAATCATGTTACTGAAGCACTCTGCTTGTTGCAGAAAGTTGACTGAAGTTAGCTTTTGCCCACAGTCATTCAAGTGCTTGAAAGCCAAGTTAAAGCACTAATACACACACAATTTGGCTCATTATGATTAATATCCTGAGTGACATATCATGTTACACAGGTACTCTGCTTGTCGCAGCAGGTAGCATTGGAGCTCTGTGTCTCCAGTGGGCCACGTGGCTGATGTTAGCATTTTAGCATTAAGCTTTCCCCCTTCGGCCATTCAGCAGCATGATACGCAAGTTGTAGCACTAGAAATAAGTAAAATTTTTTGCTTTTTGTGATTCATGAGTATGGTTAAGAGTGCCTCCACGGCCCTGTCATTTATTTATAACAAGTTCTCAGCAATTTTCAGCTTAAACTATACTACTAGTATTAGTATCGTTAGCAGTTAGCGGAGCTACACATTTATTTAAAATTACTTACATTTAAAAGTGGTTAATCCAAAGTATGTCCTTACTCGACTCTTTAAGTAATAAAAATGTATCTACTGGATTCATTATATAAAACAGGCCACTGAAACAGTTCAGAGCTTACAGACTGTGTTTACAGACCTGTCCAGGAGCAACTTCACTAACTCCTCCAATACTCAGAATACTCCATCTTGGATAAGCACTGCCAGTGCGAGGACATCCTAAAACGCTTAGCGTGAAAAAAGCTTAATGTGAAACTTTGCGCATTTTGTCCAGATTCTGGGCTCATCTGCTTGCCTGTTCATAGTATGTTTTATTAATAAGGTGTATACCCAATTTGGTCTTTTAATATCGCTGTCTTAATGCATTAAGTCATGTTAAATGTTTTTATTATTATTATTATTATTATTATTATTATTATTATTATTATTATAACGGTTTTCTATGGGGAGAAAATGCTTAATGTAAAAATATTTTCTTTCCACTTGGATTACAGTGCCGTTGTCTTAGCAATAGATAGTGTTTATGACAAGAGAAATGTGAGAGAAAAATGGTTTTCCCTGGTCGTTGTTTTAGTGCACTAAGCCACATTAAGCGTTTTTCATGTTAAGTTTTTTAGAATGTCCTGTGTATCCTGGGAATACTGCACTGCATGTCTTTAATTTTATTATTATTATTGTTGTTGCTGTTGTTACTATTATTATTATTTTTTATTTTTTTTTGCACAGCATGGTTTTTTTATTTGCACAGCCTTTGGCCATGTTTCTTTTCCCTCCCGGGAAGCTGTTAGGGGGCGAAGTGAAGGGGTGTTGGGGGAGTGTCTATAAAATGACTGACAGGAGGCCTAACCAAACAATTCCGGTCCGGACTGAAGTGCATTTGCAGTTTTACAATTTATTATTATTTTTTTCCAACTGCATAATACACTCGTGCTGAGGCAATGACTTAAACCATTATTTTTTATCATGTTCTGCATATTTTCCAGGTTATTTGTACATGTAAAAAAAAAAAAAAAAAAAAAAAAACGACTGTACCTTTAAACATGAAATTCAGTTTCAGGATTAGATCAGATGCTGTAATGACATGCTGCATGTCCTGCTTTAGGTAAAATAATGATGCATTTTAAGATATGTTAAATAAATTTGCCTTAGGTAGGCTTATAATTATAGTAGTTTTAATCATATATGTTTAATTGGCGGGGAATAGGATACATTTAATATTAGTAGCTATTTTCCTTCATTTATTTTTAAGAAAGCTCTGTAGTTCTTCATTAGCTGTGCTAGGGTTTGGTGCATGCAGGCAGGAGGAAGCTATTTTGTCCCTGTGTGTGTTGTGCAGTTTGGACTCACCTGAGAGGGGCTTGAGCGCTGCTTCAATGTCGGTTCCTGCGCGAGACACAACCAGACAGAAGGCCACGAGCACATCGCACTGCTCCTCATTATGCAGAACAATATTGGGCAATGCACGGAGACGGCTAATGATCTCATCACGGGCTTTCTTGATACTGTGGTAGTTTGCAAAAGAAACCTTGGTCGTTAATATGGACTTGTAAAAAAATTTAAGAGGGTATGATGGTCCCCGGTAATCATGCGTCATTCTGTCGGGGAATAAAGTTAGCCTAAAACACGTCAATGAGGAAAGCCAGAGTCCCTTATTCCAGCCTCTTATTCCAACCTAGCGTATTCCTAAACCACTTACTTTCACTTTTCACATTCGTTTTGACCTGGAACAACAAAGTGAAACTAAATTTGATTGGTTGTTACAATGAACGCGCGAAGATACTCCTTTCTGATTGGCTGCCAGAAGTGTGTGTGTGTGTGTGTGTGTGTGTGTGTGTGTGTGTGTGTGTATATTATATGTATATTAGTCAGCATATTGTATTTATTGTTTTACTGTTCTTACAGTCTCAAAAATAACTGAACCTAAATGTACTCAGCACTGAGTGTGCATGTTTTGTACCTTTAGTATGTGGAATTAAAATTGTGCTAAAAGTATTGAAGATAGCTTTTCAAGAAACGAACAAAAATATACAATGAGAGAAGAAAGACACTCAGTGGCAAAAATGTAACATGGTCTTCAAATAAACAGCATTCTTCCTTTTCGCTAATCATGGTTTATGAACGCGCTGCCAGAGTTTCCGTTTACGCTCAGCAAGTTTACGTTCGTCCTTCTGGCACAAAGCTCTCGTGTGGGCGGGGCTTAACAGTGACTTACCCTCATTGGCTAGTGAGATTTGGATCTCACTAGGAGGAGGATGATGATGATGATCACCTCGAAAAAATAGTCATATGAGACTATGCAAACCTCAAATATTAATTACAAACTAATATAATTCAGTTTTATTTTATTCGTATAACGCTTTAACAATGGACATTGTCACAAAGCAGCTTTACAGAAATAAATATATTCAGGATATAAATTGTGAATGTATGAATTTTCCAGCTAACAATTTTTGGTTCCCAGAACATACATTTTTAAGGCTTTTTTTTTTAGTTAGCCAGGAAAGTTTTCTTTACAGAAAAACAATGCTGTTTTCAAGTTTGCAGAATTTTCCCCTGATGTTCCCGACGCTCTCTTAACATTCCCCTAACGTTCCCTTAACATACTCTTAATGTTCCCTTAACATTCTCTTAATGTTCCCTTAACATTCTCTTAACATTCTCTTAACATTCTCTTGAATGTTCCCTTAACGTTCTCTTTAGGTTCTCTTTAGACCTACAAAAAAACCTCCCTGCAAGGTTCTGGGAAGGTTAGTTTTTGGTTACAAAAAAAAAAAAAGAACAAACAGAAAACATTCACAGAACATTATTATTAGGTTCCCAAAAAAATAACCAAACGGGAACTATATGCTAACATTAGGGGAACGGTCTGTGTTTGCTGGGTTATCCCTAATGAGTAAGCAAGAGGTGACAGTGGCAAGGAAAAACTCCCCGAGATGATATAAGGAATAAACCTTGAGAGGAACCAGACTCAAAAGGGAACCCATCCTCATGTGGGTGACACCTGATAGTGCGATTATAAATAATAACCTTCTATAACTGTGTACTACATAGACAAATAGTGCAGTTGTGTAACCAGGAAATTGATTACAGTTTTCACATGAAGTCTGTTTTGTTGAACCTATCCACTGTCCACTGATGGAGACCGTGGCAACCGCAGCCCCAAAGCCACCACAGCAATCGAGGTTCCAAGCCATCACAGTACAACTGCCCAAATGAACCACAGTCCAAAGCCATCTCCACAGTCCCCAAGTGGCACCATCCCCAGCAATCCCAATGATCTTCATGCTGTCCGCATGGGGCCACCCCCAGCAGTAGCGAGTGATCTCCAACCGATGAGAACTCCAACCAGAAGTAGGGCATCAGGATGGATCAGGCAGATCTGTACAACAGATCTGTTCATAAACCATGATTAGCAAAAAGGAAGCTTAGAAAATTGATAACAGAGAATGCTGTTTATTTGAAGACCATGTTACATTTTTGGCACCGAGTTCACTGTTTTCAGTTTCAGAGTGTTTTTCTTCTTCCTCATTGTGTATTTTTCGTCGTTTCTTGAAAAGTTACGTTCAATACTTTTGGCAAAAATTTTATTCCATAGATCTGATGCCAATCCACTCATTTACACCCCAGGGTAATTTATTTTAACCAATCCACCTACTGGTATGTTTTTGGGAGGAAACTGGAGAACATGGAGAAATCCCACATGGACACACACAGACAGTAAATTGAGATCAGGATCGAAGCAAGAACCCTGCAGCTGTGAGGCAACTGTGCTACCCACTGCACCGCTGTGCCTCGCTAAAGCCTAAAGCTTTACTTAATGGTACACCACATGCACCTTCCCAGGTAAAAATACAAAAATGTTCCCTTGCAGGTACCACCCCTGCAGCAAGGAAAAGTAGTGTGGTTCCTTTATTTCTGAGAGTGGACCACTTTTTTTTTTTTTTGTCCAACTACAGAAACACAAATGCAAACACAAAATCTAAACACAAATGCCTTTTTCATGGGAGTGTACTTTTCTGATTTGGATTCTGTAAAGTAGATCCAGCCAAAAACTGATCATAGTGCTCTTGTTAATGTAAGTGGAACAATAACCTATAACATGACCATAACAATGATCAGGATTAACAGGCACATTTATGCGTCTAACGCAGAAATAAATGAGAAACAGTTATTATTTATAGGCTACCGTGCAAGGAAACATTAAAACCAATTGTAAAATGCTGACAGCCAATTGCTGTCATAGTCAACAAAACAGAGTCTGCAAATTTATAAATGTGAGTGATATTACTCTAAATTGCCTGTACAAGACAGTGGTGAGAGCGGCCATGCTGTATGGTTTAGAGACAGTGTCACTGAGGAAGAGACAGGAGTCAGAGCTAGAGGTAGCAGAGCTGAAGATGTTGAGGTTCTCTTTGGGAGTGACGAGGTTGGACAGGATTAGGAACGAGTACATCAGAGGGACAGCTCATGTTGGACGTTTGGGGGACAAAGTTAGGGA
>CM040993.1:14262804-14325401 GCA_022985145.1 Pangasius djambal
ACACGGTAGTAACATTATTACCCTTTTTTTTTTTTTTTTTTTTAAATCAAAAACCATTTTAAATGTTATATTTTTCCCTATGGAACGCTGGTTTCAAAATTATTGGCACCCCTATTTTTTCCCCTATATGTCTGACAAACTTGGAGAGATGTGTAGAAGAATCTTGGATAAGGCATCTTCCTCTTTAATTCAGACCACATATTTTTTTCATCTGAGTTAAATCCAGAGACTGAGACATTCATCACAAGAAACATTAATTCTGTGTTTCAGTAAACTATTGCTATGTTGATTTGGTTGTATGCTTGGGCTCATCCTCTTGGTGAAGATTTTAGCCTCCTGGAGGTTTTTTGTTTGTTTGTTTCAACTGCAACAGACTTTTGAAAAGTTTTCTGTTATGACCCTGATTGTGTGTAATAGTATTTTATGGTTCTTTAATTTAAAATGGCAAATGTAAGTTGTTTCTCGAATTGTCTGAGTGGAAAGATTGAATCACTGGATGATCATGTTTTCCTGTGTTTCCTAAGGGGTGCCAATAATTATAGATCGGAGTGCATTTTGTTCATCTGTGCTTTACATAAAAGTGTGTTTTCTCTTAATTCTAGCACTCAGTGGAAAGTCTTGAGACCATGTTTCCTTACCAAATGTCCTCAGGCCATCCGTATTTTATGAGATCCTCGTCTGTTGAGAAAAGAAAATCGCTGTCACTAAAATAAAACCATCTAAGAAGAAGAACACAAATGCTCATGTGAGAGAAAGAGCACTTACTTTCATATTTATCTTTCCCCATGTAGATGGTATAGGGTGGTGTGACAACTGCAAACAAGATGAAAAAACCCGTTCAGCATAAACTATAAAGCCTGCTTCCTTACACAGTTAAATGTTCACTATAACATACTTATACCGTGTGGTAGAAGAGAAATAAAACACTTCAGGACATGCAGTTATATGAAAATAATTAGCTTTGAGGTTGAGACTGTAACAGTGCTTCTTCTGGGGTTGCATCACACCACCCCACTGTTGATTATTTTCCTATAACAGCACACCCATTAAGTGTTTGATTTATCACTTAATAAATGATGAGAAAAATGAGCCAAAACAACAGTGTGTGTGTCGGTCATTAAACACACAATCTATAATCTTAATTCTTCCTGTTTTAAGATAAGCAGTTACTTCATAAATTTTTATACCCTATGTTAATTCTCCCTATCCATATTCCGACAAATCCCGCCTCCTCAATTCTGATTGGTTATTAATTCATTCCTCCGAGCAACGCGCCAACGGAACAGTTTCATTAGCCAATGGCAGCACAGAACCGGCTATCATTAGCCAATCGTACAACAGGAGGCGGGACTTATCCGAATACGAGTGGATAAATAGCGTTTGTAACTCTAGCAGATCCCGCCAGCTCTTCAGTTCAGATATAAAAGAGCACTCACCGGCGCTGGTGAAGTAGAAAACCATGTTTATGGCGCTTGAAGAAAACACTCTCAGATTAAAGAAACAACAGGTGTGAAAATAAACAATAAACGCACGCGGTCAACATTACCTAGTAACTAGCGTGCTACGCGCACTGACAAAACTGACACCGGAAGTTAATCAAAGATCAGCTGTGCTAAGGAAAGGTCATTTCCGCCACGTTTTCTTTTTTTTATTTTACATTTCAATTTCCTTGAAGTCAAAAGAGCTCCCAGTGAACACGCTTTCCGACACGTATATATATATATATATATATATATATATATATATATATATATATATATATATATTTTTTTTTTTTTTTTTTACCAGGTTTTATTTTGCACTTTGATCGCAAAATATTTTAATGTCACCTTTATTTACATTGCACATTTAAAGAAGCTGCACAATAAAATCAAGCACTCAACAAATGAATAAAACAGTCAAAAGCAGTAAAAGACAAAACCACAGATGAAAAGACAGGACAAAACAGAAGACTCGATACTTCAGATCTTAAAAGATTTAAACGTCTGGAAGAATGTATAAGTTTGTATTTCTTACACTGTGTTGGTTTCTTAGCTTCCTAGTGTCCAACATTGTATTTACTTTATTCATCCTTTTTGCGATTTAATTTTCCATTTTGGTCGTTTTAAAGTGTTATAGTTTACTTTTCATTCATATTTGTCTTGTACTTGGGTCTACATTTACTTTTCAATATATATTTTCTCCCGTTTGGGCTACTAGGACTTTTATTCTGAAATGATCTCCCCAAGCAAACCGGAAGTCGTATCACGCACACGCGCTCGCGCAGAAGCTGAGTTTGGCGCGCGGTTCAAAAGGCAGAATTGTCAGCGCGCGCGCGAGTGAGAGACGAGCGACTCTGATACACAGGAGTTTAAGAGTTAAACAGAACCGAGTTTAATCAGCGAATCATCTCAGTAAGTGTTTTTTTTATTATTAGCATAATTGTTCTCACCCCGCGTCCCTCACACACACACACACACACTTTTAATCCGTGTTTGTGAGGTTATTAACTTTACACTTTTACAGACACACACAGCTGACCGGTGTTGTGATTCGCGCGCGCGTAATGTTAGCCACCTCGCTAGCTAAAGTTAAACCTAACAACATTTTACCTCACAGTAAAACAGCGTCTGTAACTGATGTCTCCAGCGATAAATATCTTCCTCCGCCTTTTATATCAGTATCAATATCTTTACAGAATTAATACTAAGTCATGTAGAGACGCAGAACAGAAAACGCGGTCAAACTTGTGCTGTGGTTTGAAGGCGAATGTGAACTAGCTAGCGTTAAATTAAAGTAACGTGAACTAGCTGCTTCACAATGACTCATTTTATATATGTATATATAAATAAAACAGCACTTCTGCTTAGTTCACGCTTCTTTACATGACCCAAATACATGCAGAAGACATCATGAGTCAGTTTTCCCTCTTCACATCAGCTTCAGGTCATCTGCAGAGGAAGCAAACAGGTCACTGAACTTTTTTATTTGTTTGTTTGTTTGTTTGTCAGAATCTGATTTAAGACTAGTGATCAGAGTTCAAATCCTAACCAACACACTTTAACCAAAAAAGTCTTAACCCCTGAGCAAACACCTCATCTTAACCATCTCAGAAACATTAATGAGAAGTTCAGAAGCTCTTGATGAGAGACAGATTAAACTTCCCTGGTCTTTCTCATGGGTGACTGTTTCCTGGGATCAGGAAATATAATGCTGTACTGTTGTAATGCACTAGCCAAATCCAACACTAGCAGCTTCCTATAAAGATTTGAACATAATAAAAACAAGGATAGGTTTAGAGCACAGGGGTCAAACTCACGGCCTATGAGCCAAATACAACGAATGTACTTATTTAATTCGCCCAGTTGTACCATAGTGCTGTAGATTCCCCCTTTTTTATTCTTATATTCTTGGAAACGATGCACCAAAAACCAAAAGTTGGAGAAGTGCTTCTTTGTTGACACTTGATTATACACATACACGTCATACTTGTCAAATCCCCTATATGTATATAATGTGTGTAAAGTTCCACAGAAATCTAAGGAGCTTCCAATATAAAAAAAACAAACCCGTAACATTCCTCACATAGTAAAACTCACCGTTTTCACCCTAGAAAAAGTAACATTTAAGTGAAAGTGAAGTGACCCATACTCGGAATTTGTGCTCTGTATTCAGCCCATCCAAGTGCGGACACACACACACAAAGGCACACACACAGGCACACAGTCGGTGCCTTGCTCAAGGGTCTCACCTCAGTCGTGGTATTGAGTGTGGAATCCCAATCCCTGCCAATCCTGAGACTCAAACCCACGACCTTCGGGTTACACGTCCGACTCTCTAACCATTAAGCCACGACTGCTCCTAGTGAAAATTAGATTTCACAGCCGTAGTGTAGTGGGTCTGTAAAGATGTTGAGACTAATGACATAGCACAGACAATCTGTGTGTTTCTTCTTAAATCTCTTTCTAAACATTAAATGTATTGTTGATTTCATTTTCGATGAAAAGTTATCACCTAGTACATACAGTGGAATAGTTTCTGTTAGCCGTTCTTCGTCCCATAAACGTCCTGTTCTACTTTCAGAGCCTCAGTTATTAGTGTCAATCGATAGAACAGGAAATATGTTTAAAAAAAAAATGAATACTCTTACGTTATGGCCCGTTTTTTTTTTTTTCCCTTCCTTTCAGTTTGACACACCTAGTTTCAAGAGACGGAAGACTTTCTGCGTGCCTGTGTCAGTCTTTAGTTGAGCTAGCCGTTGTGAGAGATATGTATACAAGCTAAACCTGACTCATGATGGGAAAACTGAATGGGCTTCGCAGACAGCAGCATGTTTTTTTTTTTTTTTTTTTTTTAACAGCAGCACAGAAAGACACAACAGTGTGAGCAAATCATATTGCTTCCAAAGAAAGTCTTTTCCTATGACAAGTAAAATTGAATTTCATGAAATGAAGTTAAAAAGAAAAAAAACTGTTTAGTAAAAGTACAGAACAAAACAGGACAAGGTGTGCTGTTATAGGAGAATAATCAAGGACGGGTGGTATGATCTAATATAGATTTACTTTAATGCTGTGCACTCTCCTTGAAACAAGTCAGTACCTGTTATCACTTATGCTTTAACAGCTCTAAACAGTCGTATCATAGCCAGCTTCTCTCTTTTATCTTTTAAAGTTAATAAGACGAGGAAAAAAAAACACAGCTTGTCATGTTACTGAGAAACCGCAACCTTTAAAGCCCTTCATCCCATGTTGGAAAACTGTAGTCAGAGATGAAGTGGTAACTGTAACAAAGCACTGACACTGGAGACTCCTTCCTAAGATGTTAAATAAACTACTTCTTACAGAAAACGTCACCATATCAACAATTAAACACGTTAGAAATCTGTCTGTATGGCGCATCCAACACATGTAAGTTCATACTATAGAAGTGAGAACACGTTAGAGTAAGTACATTAATATAAACCTTGCAGCCAGAACTGCTGTTTATCTTTAAAGTAGACGCACTTGTCAAGTTAAAGTAATAAAGTAGACATACAGTTTATGGCTAAATCGTGTCTGGTAGTCCTGCTTCAAACAGTTTCATATGCATTCTTCTCGTCTGTTGTGCGGATTTGTCATCTTTAACAATTTGTAAGTTGTAAGCAGGCATGGTGATATCCTGATAACTGTAATATTGGGCTCATATTGTTCTACTCCAGTGCTTTTAGTGCCAACCGAAGTCAAAGGTTTTTGGTTTTATTCCCTTTCTTGCTTCAGGCGACATGAAAATGTCAACCAGAACATCAAAGAAGAGAAAACAGTGCTCTCCGAATGCTGAAAGGTGTGTGCCCTTTTTTTCCCTCACATATAATGTTATTAATCTACACAGTGTCCGAAAAGTCACAAACCAATGGGAATATGTTGAGCAAAATCCGCAAAAACGTGATGCAGCAGTTGAGAAAATGTGTAGAGCGTAAAGGTGAAACATGTAAATCATGTGTTGTAAATAATACATACAAAATTAAGTATATGTAGTTTTTGGTCTCGTTGGTTCCTGATTTTTCAGACACCCTATAGAAACATCGTTTTTGCTTGTTTTTTTTTTTTTCCTGATCCCACTGAAGCTGTATATTTTCCCTCACAGTAATCCAGCGAAGAAGAAATCCTTGAGACAGGAGAGTTACTCAAAGAGAACGTCCGCTCGGCTGAAGGAGAACTGCCCGTCTCTGCTGAATTCCCCTGAAAGCATGCGTTCCCCATCACGCTCTCCCAGTACACCGAGAAAGATGCCGCGCACCTCCACGTTGGAGTCTCCTCCTAAAAGAGTGTCTCCTTTCAAAGCCACACTCAGAGCAGGGTCGTTCTACAGCAAGCAGAAGCCCCTTTACCTCACCCCGCTCGAAAGGAAGGTGCTCAAGGAAACCAAGTCGCCTCCCTCAAACCAAGATCAGCCGAGCGCTCCTGTGTCGTCAGGAGGGAACATCAAAACCAAAAAGCCTAAAAAGAAGGAGAAAGCGAGAGCGCAGAAATCCAACCTAAAGGGCTACTTCGCACCTAAACCCACCTGGAGCACGAAAGCAGATTCATCCACAAACACGGTGGAGGTGAAGAAGCAGACCTCTATTACGTTCAGCAGTTTGAAATCCAAAAACAAACCCAGGATCGTCGTCGGCGCTGCCTTCTTCGGCACCGGGAAAAAGCCAGCGTCCATGTACAAGCCTCACGCTCCGAAACCGAAGCCCAAACAAGCCTCCTCTCAGAAACCTGCAGCGGAGAAGAGTGTGGCTCCAGCGCAGAGAGATCACGCTCCAGTGCGCCAGGCTGTTTTTATCCACAAACCTAAAGCGAATCCTCAACTGCTGTCTAAACCCGGGGACTGTGGTACTTCTGAGGACGCAGAACAGACACCACATCCTCAGCCCTTGAGCTCTCACAGTCTCTCACAGACCGCTGAGGTTAACAAGGCAGTTATTAGGAAACCTCATTCACCAGTCAAATCCTTAATCTCTAATACAGATCACCAGGTAAGTCTCATATCACTGTCCTGGTTCTCATAGTGATGTCCGAGCTCATTTGGGGAAAGAACAGCTCGGTTCTTTGTTAGTTTTGTATTGGAGCTGTGAGACTAGTGTAACTGTTATTATTTATAAAAATAGACAAAAGGATATCAGATAAAAACTGGCACAGCTTAACCTTGACACACATGAAACAGTGCCAACTGGGTGTTATAAGCTCCATTAACTTTGTAGCTTAAGTGCAAAAAATCCAACATCCTGGCTGATTGATTGCATTGCATTTTGGTTGAAGGGCAAATTGTGTGCATCTCGATTTTGTCTGAACTGTTTTTCCTTTAAATATTTGAAAAAAAAATCTTTTTAGGACACACCTGACAATTCTGGCTCACATACGGTGCTGGAAATCAGTACCTCAAACAACAGCAGCTGTTCAGATAACGGTAAGTTAGACCTGCTCGGAAACAAATGAACGAAACAAACAGTGTTTGAATTTTACAAGTAATGACATGATGTGTCTTGTCTTCTCAGAAACCTCAGCCGTGTACCCCATCTTTGGCTCCAGAAGGTAAATAATAAACCATGTTTGTCGGGAAGTCAAAGTGTGTATGAGAGCATAGTGCACGTGTCTCCATCCAAATATTAGAAAGTCCAAGTCATGTTGAAATTACACTAATTATGAGAAAACATATGAGACTTGCAGCTGATCATGTTCTCAGAAATTAGTCGTTTCTATGGCAACACACTGATGCCAACACAGACAGACTGAACACATTTCACTGTGTAGTTTTAACTCAAAGTTACCTTTATTATAATTATGGATATTGCACAAGGAAATGAGGTAGTGAGACCTTCATTGCTACATGTAATGTAGCAATGAAAAGACACGTAGGTGAGTGAAAACAAGAGTAAACAAAGCAAAACCTACAAACACAACATAGAAACCTGAACACAGAGTCGAAATCTGAGTGGTGTTCAGTGTTGCATGCTAAAACTACACTGTACTATTGATCAAGGTCATTACAAGATGACATTAAATGTCTGATAGATCCACTACATACACACATAGTCTGATTATGATTAATGCTCTTTGTTAATATGTAGTATTTTTCTGTTGTAGGTCTCAGAAGAAGTGTGGTCTGTCCTCGCCTCTGAACTGCAGCACTCCGTCTGCTGGCACGCCGTCTCTCTTGGTTAAGGAGAAGAGCTCCAGGAGGAAGAAGGAGCTGAAGAAGCAGAATGATGATGATCAGCTCATCATTGTGAGTTGAAGTGACTATAAGTAAATGGGGGGGAAAAGCAGCAGATTTATGCTGTGTAAGCTGAAAGATCCTCTCCTTCCCTACAGGATGCTGGCCAGAAGCAGTTTGGTGCCACTATGTGTAATTCGTGTGGCATGCTGTACAGTGCAGACAGTCCAGAGGACAACTTCCAGCACACACAGTTCCACCAGCGCTTCCTCGACACCATCAAGTTTGTGGTGAGGAAACACGCGTGTCGCCAGCAGGCCTGAAATAAATGTGCCTTGAATAATTGATGCTTTATGCTTTAATGCTACATACAAATAAGACGGACACAGTCTCAGCACAGAGCTGTTAAAGGTAGTGCTGCAAGCCTCCGTGTCCACCAACTAAACAGAAGAAAATCTCGGTTCTAGACCACTACAGCTAAATCCACAGAGAGCGTAAATCTAACCTTATAATAGCTTTCTAATTACCTTAACGTTGGTTTTGTGGAAGTCAGCATGGTGTTACATTGGTAACGTTGCTGCCTCAGATTTCCAGCATCCCCAGCTCGATCCAGAACTCTGGTTATTGTCGGTATGGAGTTCTCCCCGTGTCCATGGAGTTCCACCAGGTTCTCCATGCTCCTCCTACCTCCCAATAACATGCAAGTAGGTGAATTGGCAACGCTAAAATTGCCCCAAGGAGGGAATGAGTCAGTCTGTGTGTGTGAGGATGTATTCCAGGGTGTATTCATGCCTCACACTCAGTGTTCCCAGAATAGGCTCCAGATCCACTGAGACCCGGACAAAAGAAGGAACTATTAAATATTCAGAAATGCAAATATGCAATATTTTTGCTGATTATTGATCTTCCTGTCATTCCATGAAGGGCTGGAAGAAGGAGAGAGTTGTGGCAGAATTCTGGGATGGAAAAATCATCCTTGTTCTTCCTGAAGACCCAAAGTATGCAACTAAAAAGGTATGCATATGGGTGTTCAGCATTAACGAGTCCATCATTAAGCCTTATGTTCTGTTCAGGTTTCTTATTTCGCCAGAAATTTTTATTGCATTTTTATTAAAGAAAATCTGAAAGAGAATAGGGAGTTTAGTGGAGGTTCTTCTGTTTATCTACCACCTGATCAGGCATGAGAAGAGTTTATACTTTATATTGCTAATATGTTTTTTAATTAAGGTAGAATTTATAGAGGATATTAAAATGCATTGTAATGTAAAATCCAGGCCATATAAAATCTAAAGACATAGCCTGTGCTAATTATGTCCTGTTGACAGACAACACAGTGGGGTTAAAGTGAATCTGTGTAACCTGCGATGTCTGGTTTCAGGCCGAGGACGTGAGACGTATTGCAGATAGTGAGCTGGGATTTCAGCAAGTCAACCTCAGCAGCCCCAGTGCTGCCAAAACCTACCTGTTCATCAACAGTGACAAGATGGTGGTGGGCTGCCTGGTGGCAGAGCCCATAAGACAGGTGTGTATGTGTTAGTGATGCTCACTTCCAGTAAGTATCTGTCAATGGTAATATTATCCCATAGGCACTAGTCTCATGTTACCACTTTTTGGTCATTTCTATTACTTTCATACATATTTATAGTAATAAGTAGCATTCTTTTTGTATGTAGCGTGCAAACTATTTTTCCATGACTCAACTTGGTAAATTATGGATAATTAAACTACATCTAGCTCGATTGGCACAAAGACCAAAACTGTGAGCGAGAGAACCTGCACTGCTTTAGCTTAACTACTAAAGTCTTCTTGTGTAGCTTTGTGTGAATCAACAAAGTACATTTTAATCTAAAAAAAAAAAAATACAACTGTCATACGTTTAATAGTTTCTGTTCTTTAAAATAAGGTTAATTCACTAATGAGGCATTAAATCATAAATCTCATAGACGGGGCAGTCGTGGCCTAATGGTTAGGGAGACGGATTTGCAACCTGAAGGTCGTGGGTTTGAGTCTCGGGTCTGGCAGGGATTGTAGGTGGGGGGAGTGAATGACCAGCGCTCTCTGCCACCCTCAATACCACGACTGAGGTGAGACCCTTGAGCAAGGCACCGATCCCCCAACTGCTCCCTGGGCGCCGCAGCAAAAAAAGGCTGCCCACTGCTCCGTGTGTGTTCACTGTGTGTGCACTTGGATGGGTTAAATACAGAGCACAAATTCCGAGTATGGGTCACCATACTTGGCCTCACTTCACTTCACTTATTTTTTGTTTATTTAATGTTTTTGTAACATTGCTGGCCATTGCTCATTTACTGTGGTGAGAAATTGAGTATTTTCTAATTAGTTGCATTTCTATCAGCTTTGTGTTAGCTATAACTAGTTCTCACTTGGGTGGATTGGACAATCAATGAGAAGTAAGCTTACAAAAAGCATTCCATTTATTCCAGCGTTCCAGCAGCCAGCTTTATGATTAAAGTGAGTCAAAGTACACATAATAATATTAATATAGAGGCTTTCTGACTTGCAGGCGTTCAGAGTGCTGGCGCAGTCGGAGAAGCCCAAAGACATGACCAAGGAGGACTTCATGGAGCACCACAGAGCCTGGTGCTGCTCCAGCGTGCCGGAGAAGGCCATTTGTGGAGTGAGTCGAATCTGGGTGTTCAGCCTGATGAGGAGAAAGGGCATCGCCACACGTCTGCTAGACACCGTCAGGTATGCATTCACACTTAAGGGCACTGTCAGCAGGTCTTAAAGCACGTATTCTGCTGCAGCTGTGGCCATGATGCACATGATACACATGTTTATCATGTACCATGTTTTATGTGTTATAGGAGACTAATCAATAACAGCGTCGTATGACATGAGGCCATTACCACCCCAAAGTTGATTCATTTCCAATTACAGGATGTCCCAAAGTGCTTTATTCCTCATGTACTGCAGCAATTTCCCAACAATTACAGTATTTTACAGTAAACAATGACACATCATACAATGACACTGTATTTCCGTTATTACTTGCGTTCTAGCAGCTCTGTTGAAGATAAGACAAAAATGCAGCTTATCCTGTTACTGCAAACTCTTCTGTCCTGAAGACTTTCACGTGTCAGAAAACTCAGTTACAGCTTTACCTCTGAATGTTACAAAGTGCTGACGCTGGAGACTCCTTCATGAATGTTAAACATCTCTGTACAGAAACCTTCTTCATATCGACAATAACAAATTTTTCTCTGTTAAATAACTTTTTAAAAATCTGTGTATTAGGCTTCAACCAAGTGTAAAGTACCTTATCAATGAGCAATATTGCACGAGCAAGAGTGTGGTTGTACTGAATATCGGCACGACTGATTAGGTAATAGGTAACAACCGTGCCGATATTCAGTATAACCACACAACTGCGAGTGTGCTATCGCTTTTATACAACAGTTCTATAAACAAAAAAATTCATATTGAGTAACTGACATTTTGGACACAATATGGCCAACTGTTCTGTTTATTTTTTCTTAACTAGTGGAAATAGATCCTGAAGAAGCTACACTCACTATAAAGCATGTCGGCTAGCTGGCTAATTAGCACGCGCTGATTTGTACTGATTTCCTGTTAAAGGTGCTTCCGGTGAAACTGGCGTCCCTTCTTCCTTTTCATTTTCTTCTGACGGGATTTCATATTTTAAGTCAGAAGTTATATTCCTGAAACGCATCATTTGCCACGTCCGCTGATGATGTCGCTAACTCTACTGTAGTAACCGTTTTGAACTGGGAAGTGGAATTTTATGTGGAGAACAGACAAACTGAGTGACGCGTCCCAGTGCGGTTATAGGAAATATAAGCACTCTTGGAAAGCTGCTGGACCAATCAAATTAGTGGACTGGAACTAACTGCTGTATTATTGTCTATTAAGACAATTACTATTCACTTATTAAGCACTGCTATATAAGCTCTTCTTAAGTATGAACATGTAGATCATTCAAAAGTAAGTGTACATTTGTGTGTGAACAATAAGGGGCTTTATTTTAACCGTTTTCTTCTGTCTTGTTTCAGGGGATCGTTCATGTATGGAAGTCCACTGACCAAAGAAGAAATCGCCTTCTCTGACCCCACTCCTGATGGCAAGCTCTTTGCTACGGAATACTGTGGAACTCCTACGTTTCTGGTCTATAACTTCATTGGCTAATTTTTTAAACTGGTTTAAAGTTTGCTCACTGTGTTTTATAATGTTTTTAACAGATTAACTCAGTGCTAATGGATGTTTTTGCCAACACGCATTTAATGGAACAGTTGGTCAAAAAAGACAAATTGAGACACGTGCCTTGAAAGAGGTTTGGCTCAGCAATCCAATCTGTTCATAATCAATTTCATAAATCTATATATAAAAAAATGTATATACAAATTAAATCAGGCATGCCATTAGTTAAACATGCACACACTTTTCAGTGCCGAAGCAAGAAGCAAAATACAGCCAGTGAAACATCTCAGCTCAGTGCCTACATTAAGGTTGAGTGGGAAATAGGGTACATTTCATATTTTTTTTGCTTAATCCAAGAAGTTCAATCTGTGTGGAAAACTTTTCCAGTTAGTTTTTAGATGTGAATTTTTTACTTCCAAGTTTGTTACTCAGGCAAGTTGGCAAGTTCATGTTTTATTTCCTGTTTCTAAGATGAATGAATTGTTAGAAGTTAGAGTTTCCACTGATGGCCCGTCATGTTCTGAGAACAATCTGCTGGTATAAATGATTTATGTGCAGTCTTTATTTGTAAATATTTTAAATAAATGTTGCTGCTAAGCACGTTGTGTGTTTGGTCCTATGTTCATTCATAGGAAGTGATGAAACCCTGTATAAACACGAGTGCCACATGCGTAACAATCATTGGATATTATTTTACTGAGCACACTTGTCTTGTATCTGAAGCTTCCAGCATCACAAGAGACAGACAGATTTGTTAAAAGTTAGAAAGCTTTACATGTGCTTCTCTACACCCTTTTGATAAAAAAAATACAGTACATTTGGTGACATTTCAGTGTTTAAATATCCGTCGTTTATATTTATAAAAATGATAATGTAACTCCTTTCTAGTGCTAGGAGCACAAGATGCTAGACTCATAAATAACAACATGAAATGTAATCTAGTGAAATCTATTAATTTAAACAGGCTATTAAAATCATGGAACACACCACAACTCAGACAGATTACATTATTTAATTACAAACTTTAATAACTGGAACACAAGTCTAAATCTACATACAGTAAAATCAATAATAATAATAAAGTTGTAGGTGATAGCTGTAGAGTAATTTCTATATAGATTTAGAGAGAGGTCTAAAAATAGGACAGGAAAGATGTTACACTCAAACAAGGACAGACAGACAGTACAGTGAGAAAAGACTACAGAAAACCCATCGGACACATGAGCAGATGTTAATCTATAACTATCACCTCACTGCGTTTATCATCCAGCTGGCTGTTGGACTCCAGAGCCTGAACGATGTGAGCAGCTGAAGGTCTTTTGCTGGGATCTTCCTCAGTACAGAGACAGAAAAGCTCCACCATCTTCTGGTAGGCGCCGCCCAGAGTGGCTGCGTCCAGCGGAGGTCGGGTTCCCAGCCTCTCGTAATACGCATCCTCATCAAAGTCGTCCTCATCAAACGAGTCGTCTAGAGAGGGAGAAGTGGACGCTTTATAAAATATTTCTCATAGAGAAAATAAAGAGTAGTCCATATAATCAGCATTTCCTAATCCTGGTCTTGGATTATCACTGCACTGTTATTCACACACCTGATTCATATCATGAGCTCACTAAAAATCTTTATGAACACACGGTAAAGACCAGTATTCTGTAAACGACATCACAGAGCCATCACTAAACACTAGTTTCCACAACACTAATCCTAGCATCATGCTTTAGTGTAGCAGCTCTAGTGCAAACTTCTTGGCTGATTGAGTGGCAAGTTCAACAACCAGAAAAGGAAGAAACCAGAAAACTCTTTACTCACTTTGCCATTTATGTTTAAATTTAAAAGTTTCTGTACTGCAAATTTCCGAATCCTACTGCCTGCTGCACTGCACACATCGACCAAGAGCGACCTGGTTGACAGTAGAATGGTTTTCACTAGGCCGATTTCACAACCGGGAACATGCAGTTGTGCACTGACAAAACTGAGAAACATTAAGTGCAGACAAAGCCGACACATTTCTCCTGCTTACTCCATGAACAGAGTTTGATTAAAGCCCTATTCGGATTGGATTAGTTTATCAGGACGACATCAGTAATAAGTTTTTCACACGTCTCCTCAATGATAAAACTCTTACATCCTGACAGCAATAAAACCAACGCAGGTCACATGATCGCTCTCCATTCACAGCATGACATCCAAGCCTTCAAAGAGGCACTGGAGTAGAGAAGAGACGCTGGCTCTTATTTCAGTTTGGGGGAAACAAAGTTCCAGCAATAAAACAATAACCGTGGAGTATACGAGAAGCATCCATTTTATGTTTCAGGACTCGAGATGTGTTTAATAACTTGGGGGGGGTCATCTACAAGTAGCAACAGTCAAAGATCTCTTTTTCCAACACAAGGCGACATCTGTATCGGGACAAAACTAAAATCATCAGACGACTGCCGAGTTTGGCGAAAAACAGTAGATAATTCAGTCTGTAGTTTTCACAGAGGAGAAAGAAGAAAAACACAGACATAGCTGGAGATGGTATGAATCCCGTCTGAAGAGGGCTTTCGAGAAATGGAAAACTGATTCCAGCTTTGTCTTATGTGCACATTAAACCACAGTCAGAAGTCTGGCAAGCTTCAACGTTGCTGAATAAAAGTGATGAAAAATGCTTTATACGTAGAAGGAACTTTGCCAAAATGCCTCACTAACTAATGAACTTTACAGCACCGGTGTCCGGAATTAGACAGTCGATATTTAATATGGACAATTAATTAAAAAATACTATTTAACAGAATAGAAATCAATTTAAAACCAAAGTATCAGTAATATTTATATAATTGTACAGCATCCTAAATATTTTAGCACAGTAGCAGTCACACAGGAGACAATCTGAGCTGTGTGAAGGTGAAAGTGTTTAGAGAAAGAGTGAAATACATAGCTGTCTATTGTCTAAGAACATCAGTACTACTGAGTGCTGGAAGTAAAATGTTCAGTGATCGTGTGAATAAAAATATATCTAACCGTCATCACAGTCACCCTCGCTGTCGAGCATCTCCAGGTGAGGCACAGAGAGAGTCATCATCTCCCACAGGGTGAGTCCATACGCAAAGATATCCGCTTTGTCGGTGATTAGTCCATCCTCCAGGGCCTCTTTGGGTTTCCATGGCTCTGTGCCGATGTAGTAAGCCTTTGGGTCGCTCACTACAGCGACACAAATGAAACAAAAAAATCTGTTCATAATCTGTTTAAGTATCAGTTTTATTTTGCGTGCACATAAGGCTTACTTACCTTGCATATTTTCATCTAGCTTGAGGGAAACGCCGACGTCGCAGATCTTGATGGTGTCAAAGTCGCCTTTAATGACGACGTTGCAGGATTTCATGTCTCCATGCAGAAGCTTTTTCTCGTTGTGCAGATACTATGGGGAAAAAATCGCAGTGTTGTTTAGTACACGGTGGAATAAAAGGCAAAACATGAGCATGAGCTATGACTGGAAAATAAACTCCTGGACAAGGGTTTTATTCAAAGAGACTATAATCAGGACACAAATGATTTTGGAGAAAATACAATCTAATAATGTGGCCACATTTGTAAGCAGCATAGTACATTATAATTTACTGGCAGTGGTGGATTTTCTGTACACTACACTCTATATAAACTTTGTGTACAATTCATTTAAGAGAATAATGTAAGGACAATCACAACTGAGAATGTCCCGGTCTACTTGCTTGCATACTGTGGGTTTGTTTGTTTATTTATTTGTTCCACTTTAGCATTTAAAAGATTAACACACAAATAAACAGGATTTAAAAAAACCACTGTGTACAATGTAAAGATTATATTTTCTGTTGATTTAAATCAATACTCAAATGCAAGAAGACTAGTTGGTTTCTAAATTGGCTAATTTTAAAAGAAGAGTCATAATGATCATTTTAATCTATCATACAGCCTTATAAACACATCTTTAGCTCTAAATCTAAAGATCAAAATGTCTCTATGAGCATGAAAACATACACGTAATCGGGTGTGTCAGAAAATGATGGGAAACTATAACAGGAAGGAAGAAGGATTTATTTGTACAGTCAGTACCTGCAAACCACGAGCTACATGAAGAGCCACTTTTTCAATAGTGGCAACTGGGAAAGCCTGTAAGCCCTCCTCCCTCCTCTTTTCAATCAGGTCATTGAGAGACTGCTCCCCTCCGTACTCCATCGCCAAACACTTCGAGCCATCCTTCGCTGTGGTGAACGCTCGAAAGCCTGCCATAAAAAAAAAAAAGGAGAATTACTAACGGTCTAAATGCCTCACCATATCATTCAGCAGAGATGTTTATCCAACAGAGCCCAAGCACAAAGCCAGAGCTGGGGATGAAGGAACAGTGTGAGCTAAAATGAAATGTATCCCACTTCCTCCATAGAGCAAAGATTCTTAAACACTGATTCATAAAGTCCTGTTGAGAGAGAGACATTTTTACCAACAATATTTGGGTGCTGCAGCTCCTTTAAGATCTTTGCTTCCTCACACAACCGCTTCTGGTACACGTTCTTCTGAGTCTTTGCACACTTGCTGTTGATCTTCTTAATGGCCCAGGGCGACTGAGTCTGTCTTCCATTTCTGACGGCAATTCCGAGACAGTCCAGTGTTAGCAGTGTTCCTTCAATCCATCAGCTAATCAAATCACAGACTTCAACCAATCATACCTGCTCATGAGGTAGACGCTCACACCGGTGCCACAGCCGAGCTTCTTCATAAACGGAGATGCTGGAATAGTGACCGGGGTTCCACATGCACTAACTGCAGGGGAGAAGAAACCCACTGATTATTCTACAGTTAACTGTTTAATCCACTGGCACAGTTTTCATCCAAGTCGTGAAGATATGATGTTTTGTGAAAGTGCTTTGTTTCAAAGTGAACTTGCGTTTAGGATTGCTCTTGGCTTTCAATAGTTTATTAAAACAACGTTTAAAAGCAGTTTTCTGTGTTTCTCCAGGCCTGGTTATTCTGTAAAATGCACACAACTCATTTGAAAAATCTCAAAATCTTCATCAACTTCTCCACCTCTTTGTGCTCTGAACACTGGGATACCTTGTGGTCAGAACGATCAATTCTGTCAGTAAATTTGGATTTTGTGTGAACAGCGCAGCATCTATTTTACATCTCTTAAAGGACAAAAAATGACTTGCATATTCATCATTAGAATTAAACAAAGAAACAAAGGCATCCAGGATTTATTTTGTAATGAAATTCTGACTTGACTTTTAGCTTGTCTACTTTCACTTGGGTTACCAGTTTCCTACATTACCCACAATGCTGTTCATTGCTGATTGTGGTGCCGGTGGGAATTATGCTGCATTCGATTCTCGGTCGCAACTTGTAATTCCCAACCTCCAACCGATAAAAGCAAAAGAAAACGCCACCTCAAACTGAATTCCCAACTCGTCCACTTGGGGTTGTCTTCTCAACGACCAGGTCCTTCCCTGTTTACGGCGTCAAATCAACATGGCTGCTCACAGCATCAGAAGTAAACAAAGTAGCACTTCTTTACTTTTAAATGAGTTATACTGTACATACAAGAACTTCCTTTAGATCAATCAACATACACACATTCACTTGTGAAATCTACAACACTGACTATGCAGTTCATCACGTTTATGATCATAACATAACAGTTAGCTGACTACACTGTTGCTCACAAATTACGAACATGGAAGCATCCGCGTTTTTCCCCCCACTTTGTATATCATTCCAACAAGCAAATTACACCATTCATACGTCGAATGCAGCACAAGTCCTCGCTTCATCGTAAAGAGAGCGGTGCAGCAGCGCTTTAGTCCTTTAATCTGTCCAGCTCTCACCTCCTCATCTGTAACCTCTGCTCAAACAGATCAGCTTCTAAAGCTTCAACTTCCACACCAATCGTGCCTTCAGCGGTTTACACCTTATAGATCGCTAACTAGCCGAGTCTCTCCCCCCCCATCCTTATTCCTTTCCCTCATTAACAGTATATTACAGAGGAATTTCCCAAAATTACTGTTAGATTTACTTTAGGGTTTATACAGAAAAATAGCATTCGTTTTTTAAATGTGCAGGTGTTTTTTTTTTTTTTTTTTAACTATACAATAAAGAAATTATGTTTCAACAAAGTGTCCTGTAAAAGTCTTTCCCTAAGTGATGTCACACTTTTTTTTTTACGTAATATGCAAATTTATGCATATTTAATTTGCATAAATAAACGTACTTCCTGTAAGATTATCAGCAGTCAACTGACTGTGATATCTATTGTTTGGTCCACTATCTATGGCCATCATATTTCCCCTGCAAGTGGTGGCAATTTAATACTTTGATTTGGAAAATATTTAATAGATATCGCTGAATAAACCTCCATTAAATTGTGTTATTAAGGTTGCATTAGTGGTGAAAATGTGTTTAGCAAACTAGCTCCCCTGTCACCAGGATTAGCCCACCAGTGTTAGCTAGCTAAAACAACCGAAGCTGTACTCATTGAGACAAAAATACAATCTTTATGTAGTAAAGTTGATCATTTTAAAAGCTTCAGACGTTATGTTTATGAAGTTTTACCCGGACTCTTCATCTTCGCCGGTTTACACGGAGTTTTAAACGCGTCCGCTGGCTGAATTTCGGCCTCCATTTTACTGAAATTAAAAACAATAAACACTGTAACTACTAAACAAACAGGAACCCAGAAGACCTCTTACAAATATATAAATATATATTACATACAGATACTGTTAAATAGATTGTCTTTATTTTAGTCAGATACTCAGCTCGCTAGCTTCCTAACAAACCCGGTTTTTGAAAGTCCGCGCCCGTCTTTCAAAAGTCTTCCGATTGGTTTAGCTGCTGCTTAATCCCGCCCCCCCGCAGCCGAATATACCGCAAACTGCGATATTATTGGCTACTAGGCTACTGCGTCTTGCGTTATGATTGGTTATAATTCCAAAAGCCGCTTTAAGGATGAATTTACAACCAATAGTAGCTCATGAGGCGGGGTCTTAAAAATCTTACAAAACAGGTGGGGAAATTACACACATACATACATACATATACATACATATACATATATATGTATATACACATATACACACAATTTAGTTAGACAAAATGTAGTTCTTTTAAAACATTACATGCGTTCAGTGCTTTTAGTTTTTTTGTTTGTTTTTTTTTGTGTTTTTTTGTATTTTTGTTTTCAGTTTGTTCCAAAAATTCAAAGTCATTGGTAAAACTGAAAATTTGGTTTACAAAGAGTCTAAATGTTTAAAATTTGGATTTGGCCCTGATACAGTAGCAAGGGAAGCAGAAATCTGCTGGTGCATGGGTTAAGCAGTGTTACAGTCAAGCAGTTTTAAATCACTATGACTGCTTGTACTGGTTAAATCACTAAGTTGTACTCTTTTCAGTTCTTAGTTAAGGTGTTATATAGTTAGTTATAGTTATAGTATAGTCCAGTCTTTATTTTAACTGAACATTTAAAACATAATTATTGCTATCAGTGATGTTTTTTAAATGAAGAACCTACCAATGGCCACTAGATGGAGGCTTACATCAGAGATTTGGCTTTTCCTGGAAAACTGCAGAGTAGATAACTGTCCCAGGGTTTCCAGTGCACTTTACCAGTGATGTATATACAGAGCTGTCCTCTTCACTCTGATCCCCAAAATCCAGCAATGGTTATTTTGACTCTTTTCACTGAGTCAGATCAGTTGAATCAACCCCCCCAATAAGAGTTGACTCCTTCGGGTCATTGCTATGTTTTTGTTTGTTTGTTTGTTTGTTTTTCTAAACCGGATAGTTTGCGATATTTCAACCAATGATTGACCTATTCTAATGGCTGGAATTGTTTCACAAATTCTTACGCTAACTTTTAATAAAAAAAAATTATCATAACTTTAAATTGCAATTTACAAAATATGCACAATATGGCCAAAATTATGTGGACACCTGACCGTGACCCCCATATGGGTTACTTCCCCAAACATTTGCAATAAAGTTGGAGGCACATGATTGTATAGGATGTCTTTGTATGGTGTAGAATTACAATCACAAGAATTACTTTCACTGGAACTAAGAGGCCCAAACCTGCTCCAGCATGACCATGCCCTTGTGCACAATACGAGCTCCATGAAGACATGGTGTATTAAAAGGTTGTGTCCTGTAGAAAGACATGACCTCAACCCCACTTGTACTTTGGGATGAACTGGAAAACTAACTGCATGCCGGACCTCTCTGGCTGACATCAATACCTGAAGTGCCTGACCTCATTAATGCTCTTGTAGCTGAATGACCACAAACCCCCACAGCCACACTCCAAAATCTAGTGGAAAGTCTTCCCAGAAGAGTGGAGATTATTATAACAGCAAAGGGTGGACCAACTCCATATGAATGCCATGCCTTGGGAATAGGATGTTCAACAAGCACATATGAGTGTCATGGTCCGGTTTCCACATATATTTGGCCATATTGTATATTTAAATATTTGTAACTGACCACCTCCCTTGAGTACATCCTCAATAAGCATAATAAGCAGTAAGCAGAGAGTGAAGCACGCGGCTCACCATTAACGCTAATGAACAGGTCAGATGAACTGTAACAGCATTGCATACTAAAAAATACCAACAAATGAACCAAAAAATGTATATCATATAACCTAGTTGGGAGTCTGCAGGGGGATGGAGGGATGGAAGGAAAAAAGAAAGAAAGAAAGAAAGAAAATTCCTTCGTAATCTGGATTATTTTACCTGTTTGTTTCATACAGTTTATTTTCGAGTCTGACAGAGTAATGAAAGAAAAAGAGGAACAATGTTTACTTTGTTGTGGAGGAATGAGAGAGATGAATGAGTGAAGAAACTGACACACTTTCAACAAGATTTTCTTTTCCAAAAATACCACACCCAGTCAGAAACTATGCAAAATGCACAGAGACAATGATACACTTTACAAACCCATTTATTACCCATGTCTTTGAAAATCTTTATATTTTGAACATCAAAATCAGTTTCAGTTCTCCACATCAGCCCAGTTCTCTTCTCTCCAGGAGTTCACTGACAATGTTAGATTTCTCAACATTTGGAGTCCTGCAGTGCAGATTACAAGACTTATTCTGCTCTTTTATAAAATGGTGCATGTTCATACAGTATTATGAGGCCAACTGATGCCTTTTGAGGCTAGTGTGTGATGCTAAACTTCAGTCTTGTAGTTTCAGTGTAAAAGTAGAAAACTTTTGTTTTTGATCAAAGTATTCCTTTAATTAATACTACAATCAATTGATCAAGGAGTCGGATTTGTTTTTTTCACATGGCAACAAAACACTTCAGCGTGCATGGGGAAAGTGGGACCATCGCAGAAGAATGCTCCATCACATTCTACCCTCAGCCGTATGGAGATGTCACGAGTGAGGGCCCATTTTCCCAACCACGTCTCTGTAGATTGCAGTGAAATGGATCACTGTGAAAACTCTTTCTAACACTTTAGAGTATGTGAGCGCTTTATGGTGCTCCTGGGGAACCAGGGTCTTGTTTTTTTGTCTCTCTTTTGTTGCTTTGAGGCCAGCTTTTCATTTCATTAACTTTTCATGTGTTTGCCTTCTAGGGCCTTTGTCATAACTGTTTCTGCTAAATGATCCACTCATAATACGCCCTGAGCCAAAAACTATAATGTGTCATATGGAGCACTTAACCTGGTCTAACTGAACATGGTAAGAGCTCCTGGTGTGTACTGGAGTTATACAGGGAAAGTGAAAATGAAGCCTGGGGTGATGGTTTCACACCTCTGCTTACGCAGGCGCACATGTTGTTGTTTAGATATAACACAAGGATGAAGCTGTGAAGAAGCTGACTCTCGTGTATTAGCATTTTCTCTTCCATGAAAAGCCGGGAAACTGTGTGGAACTTTGTGAGAAAAGACACACTTTACACTCTGATTCTATGATCTTTTTTTTTTTTTTTAACATTCTGAACACACTCTCTGTGGGGATTAACAAGCCTCTCTACATCAGCTCCCACAGAGTTAAACATGGCTCTCTGTTCTCCTCTCTACAGGAGTTTATTGATACTGACATCTTTACATTTTCTCTCATCTGGCCTTCCAGTCACTAATTTATCCAGATTAATTTACAAGTTAGACAGAATCCAATCAAAGCACTATTCAGAGCAGTGAAGAGTTAACATCGCTGCTCAAAGGTCCAACAGCTGTTTCTTAAAGGAATACTCCAGTTTTTTTGAACCTAATCTCTATTTATTGTGTTTATAGCTTATTGGTGATTACTACAAATTATAACATTTCTGTGCAGTGAAAACCCCATAAAAAACATAAAATTCAGTTGAAATTCATTTATAAATCAAGTCTAAGGGCAGTTGTTGAATTCCGTTGTTAAATATTAAATATATACCACTACATTATGCAAATTCAAAACTACACTAACAGGAAATGTGACAGAATGAGACAAAGGTGAGAGAAAGTGAGAGAAACTTTCCAACACAGTAAAAAGTTATTATTTACTTTCCCAGGAATTTTATTGTGTCCAACAGACCAACACAGCTACTGTTAGTAACGCATAACTGCAAATTTTCCCTCTAAAGAAGTAGTCCCATTTCTGTGAGGACAAATTATACAGATTTAAGGGCTCAATTCCCAAATACCTTTGATTGAAGAATTCATTCATTCATTCATTCATTCATTCATCTATCTTCAGTAACTACTTAATCCTGGTCAGGGTCACTTTATAAGGAAGCCTATCCTGGAATACACCCTGGATGAGATCACAGTCCATTGCAGGGCACCATGCACACACACTCATAAACTCATTCACACCAATGGACAAAATAAAGTAGCCAAATCCACCTACGTATCATGCTTTTGGGAGTTGGGAGGAAACTCTAGAACCCAAAGGAAACCCACATGGACATGAGAAGAACATGCGAAACTCCACACAGACAGTAACGCTAGTAGCACATAACCACATATTCTTCCCTTTGAAAAAGTAGAGACTAAAGGCTTAATTTTCAAATAGTTTTAATGGAAAAAATTAATGCAATCAGTTTTCCACAAACTTTTATTGAGTCAATTCAACAACTGCCTTAGACTTCAGTTATAAGTGACTTTCGAATAAACAGGTTTTCTGTTCTGATTTCTCAGTACTGGGAAACGTGTTGAAATTATCGTCTGTGGTAATCACTCATGCATACAGCTGTGGTGGATTGAGATGAGGTTGAGAATGGCTGGAGTATTCCTTTAAACACCGAGCCACCACTGCTGATCTCCTGCTGCCTGGAAGTCAATTTTCTTTCCTTCTGGGTTCAGTTTAGTATTTTATAGCCACGTTGGTGTGCACCTATAGGGACAACATCCACTCTGTGTATGAGCGTTAGATAAGAGGAAATTTAACCCCTTATGCTTGTGTACATTTTCAAACCCAAAGCCTCGTTATCCGGTAACTGCTCCAAAATGCAAAATGATAAAGCTAATGCTATAGGGGTAAAAAGGAAAAGAGTGAAACCATCAGTGGTTCATTTAAAAAATCTGGGAAGCTTTCACATTCATATATGCGCTCCTTTAATCACAAAGACATCCCTTTACACAGAACATACTCGTATGAGTCAGAGATAGTAAAAGAATCGCAGTGCTCACGGTCTCAGAAGGTGGTCGCATCCCGGCGTGTCTCGACTCGGACCCCCCTCAACTACATAAACTGAGGTAATACATTCTCTAATGATGCTGACTTCAACATAAAGAATAAGGGGATGTCTTCTTACCCCCGGGCGGACCTTTCAGAGTGAATATAGATTGTTTTCATGTTCAGTGACCCTTATCACAGTCATCTGTGTGCAATTCAGGACTATCCATCAATGACAGCGTGAGCAGGGCAGCTGGCAGGGATCTCCGATAACTGCTCTATCATTAACAGCGACGCGAGCATTTCAAGTGTTCCATATAAAACTTGTTTGAGATTTCTTTTACACAACACATGCAAAAAAAATGACCATGGCTTCTTTTTTTTGAGATCACATTTTCTCAGCTCGAACAGAACCCAGACCGGGACAGACGATGCGTGCAGGAAATACGAATAAATCCTAAAAATAAACTAGAAAGGAAATCAGATTCACAAATTCTGCTTTGATTATCAGAAAATCTAAACTATTCTTTTCTTACTCATATTATTCTATGAATGGTTTGGCAAAACATCAAATTTACACATTTATCCCCCTTAAATATAGCCAATGAGCCAAGACATGTTAGATGTGTGAAGTTTGCTTCTGTAATTTTGCACCATAGCTATGATTCTACTCACACTCACTTTCAGTAAGCACTTTATCCTGATCAGGTCTCAGTGGATCCGGAGTCTATCCCAGGAACAGTGGGTGTGAGACGGGAATACACTCTGGATGCGATACCAGGCAATCGCAGTATGATTCTACTGTTACTAAAAAAATGTAAATCTAGCATAAATTCTTTTCAGCAAATCCATGCCCAAACCTTCACATACTGCCTCAAATGACATAAATAACTGCTTTCTTAAATAAACGGAAAAAAAGCAGTCTGTATTTACAAATTTAAGTTCAATGTAGAACTATATAATCTTCCACATCACTTCCAGCTTTCTGATACAATAATTATTCCTCCTTCAGATCCTCCTTTGGGATCCTGAAATGATGCCAAACTGTTACTGATGCAAAAAAAAATTCTTGGTTGAAACATACAAAGAAAGAAACAAAAAAAAAAGGATTTGTATTTCTCTCATCATCATCATTATTATTATTAATTCTATTTCTGTACTGTTGCATTAACATAATAATGTGTTTTCATTTTTATGTTTTTAAAAATAATTAATTTATATTAATTATATTAATTAAAAATAATTAGTTATTGAGGAATTGAAAAATTTTAAGATAATCGAAAAATATTGTTGAAAAATAAGTCTTATCAATAGGACGCTGCTTCATAAAATGGAGCTGAAATATATAAGAAAATATCAAAAATGACGTTATTTGTCTATAACAGATGGTGAGATGGTGAGATAGAAAATACCAAAAAAAAAAAATCTGGAAAAAAAAATCACTCTCTGGAAGCCCCGCCCCCTTCGCCCGTTTCACACTTGTAATGTTTTGGCCCGTGCTTGCAGTGCTTGAAAGATGCACTGATGCACCGGCCTCAAGTTTCTGTTTATCAGAATGGCCTGTTTTTATAAGTATATCCTACAGTAGTTTAAGTATTGACAAGTTAGTTCCTGTGGGATGGTGGTGACAATGGGGGAAAAGGGGACTGCAAGTTCTCCAAAAACTGAGAAGTGGGCTTCATTGGGAAGAAGTTTGAATATGTCTGATCTAGAATATACAGCTACTACACTGTTTAGTAAATGTAGAACCTTTAAGGGTTCTTCACTTCTTCACAAGCGCTTTGGAAAAGGCTTAAGGGTTCCCCTTCCGCACTGTTTTACCTGTTTTTACATGTCAAAAACGCATTAAGTAGACTTCTTTTGGAAGCTAAGAATCCTTAATTATACAGTGAACTCTTACGGATCACTTGAATAACCCTTTCCAAGAGCATATGAGCAGAATTAAACTGCAATTAAAGTCCAATTTCAGTTTGAATACAAACTGCACAAAGGTGAAAATTGATTTTGGGTTATCAATCAAGATGGACACCCTGTTACAGTTTTCTGTTACACTGTGAAGCTTGTTCATGTTTCTCGATTACAGGACATCACACTGTGTCCTAAACCGCATCAGAAAGTCTCTGAGTGTGATGTCACTGATGACGTGGATGAGGTTTGAGGCAGATATTTTCCAGAAAAGGTTTTGGGGGAGACAGACGTTTATTAATTGTTAGCTACATTTGCCAAAACTAAATAAGCAGACTTCGGACACCAATCATGTCATGGCTGATCAACTACATCTGACGTAAGCCATAAGTAAAACTGTGTAAATTTCATTTTTTGATGAAACACTCATTTAATGTGGATCAGTCAACTGCCATATAAGACACTGAGAGAACTGATCAGTCATCATGAAACTCCCATTCTTATAAACAGCCAGTATATGATTTAGACAACATACAAACAGATCACAAGGTGTTTTTAAAAAAATACTAGGTTTCCATAAATCCAGGTTTAAGGGAGTGAGTAATAAAAGGCAACATTCCTCTTGCTCACACAGTCAATCTGTGAGAATGTTTTAACTTAGCATGCATCTCTCTTAACCTTCATCAAGGACTCTGCACCTCCATGTTGTCCAGTAAAGTGTCTTTCTTAAGGAACTTTAAGGTGCGCACTGATCTCCACACACCCACAAAATTGTCACTTAAATTCTGGTTTTCAGGTTGGCTCTCTGGTGCCAGCGCTGATGTTTGTAACTCTATAGACTCTGCAACTTTATTGTCACACACATGACCCAGGCCACTGTCCTCCAACGACTCAGTCAGGCAGCCGTTTGGAAAACTCTCCACATCGCCATCAGGTTTGGGAGGTGGTTCCACGTACGGTTCTCCAGGTGGTTCTTCGTCCTTCACGGCCTTGTCCATGTCCTGGTAGCTGAGCTTCTTCTTGGTCTCGTAGTACTTCACTATGCAGTATGTGATGGAGCCGATGGTGTTGACCACCACGCCGGCTATGAACAGGTTGGTGGGCTCGACGTCGCTGAAGGCCAGCATGCCCACAGTGATGGTGGCGATGCTCTTTACCACCCCCACGAAACTGGTGGTCACTGCCGAGTTGATGTACGTGCAGTGTAGCGTGGTGAAGTTCATGGCGCAACCAATCACGACGCAGACGCAGAAGATTCCCGTGATGAATGGATTATTCCAGCCCTCGTAGGTCCACATGTCAATAGCGTCCATGCTCACGAGGGAGCAGACAAGCAGCACGGGCGTGGCCACCAAGGCGATAATGTACTGAGCCGTCAGCGGGCCGTACTCGCTGTCCACGCTCGTCTTTTGGATGAGTACCAAGTATGAGGCGTGGATAATGACAGCTAAAATGCCTGTCACGTAGCCAAAGGGGTCGCCTGTGAGATCTCCTGCACCTGCACCAATCAATCAGACAGAAAACACCAAATTCAATACCAAAATAATACTGTATCTGGTCAGCAGTAGACCTATAGTGGTACTCTTTCGAGACAGAGTGCTGATAAACTGTGCAAAGCAACAGATGGGTTACAGGCAGTAGCTGTGCACCTATAAAGTGCTAGGTACATTTACCTTGTAGCCACTAAGTGTCACTACATGTTAGCATGGCTGTAACTAGCTGTGAGGAAGTCCAGACCTTAGTCGTTTTTGACAGTTTTGTTTAATGCAGCCTATGTCCAAAATTAAATATCCACTGACATCTTGACGTGGTGTCATCATGTTGTCAACTATGAGGAAAAACTTCCAAGACGCAATCAGCAGTGAAGACCAGTGAGGTCAACTGACCTCAGAGCAGCTCGGGAGGACACTTTATAGATTTGCCTATAAACTTAATTGCCTATTCTGGATGCTACGTTACCAGGCTTTAACTCCTTGTTGGGAGGTGCACATATATGAAAAGCTAACATTTGCCATGGACATGATAAAGATGTATGCATTAATGTGAGAACTTATGATATAACTGTGAGTCTTACAGTTTGTGAAATGAAAACCTAATATTTTTTTTTCTTTAATTGGACAACTGCACCAATGTGCTAGAAACATTGTTAAAATGTGCTAGAAACATTGCTAGAAAAATGAGCCTGCTAGTTGCAGAAATGTTAGCTGACTAGGTTATACCACAGGTGCCATAGTTGGCTATAAATAAACACTTAATGTTAGTTCAATTTTAAGTTGTTCTATTGTGTTCTATTGTGAACTGTTACTCATTAACAATATATGATGAGCGTGATGTTCCTAGGATAGGCTCTGGATCCACAACGACCCGGATTAGGATAAAGCGCTTGCCAAAAACTGAATGAATGAATGAATGAATGAATGTAGTACATATTCAGCACTGATGTATTAACTGTGACACATTTCTGCAATATTGACCTCATTAAAATTTTGATCCTGTCTTTGGCTTAGGTACACTTTCCTTGTAGCCACTAAGTGTCACTGCTAGGTAGGTGTACCTAATAAACTCCGTGTATGTGAAATATACAGTACAAAATATAAAAAACGGATCATTTTAACAGTTCACATGATTGCAACAGTTTGGTATTTCCACAGTATTGTCTTTTTTTCTGTATTGCTTTGCATTTCATTGTAAAAATCTACAGGATCCGCAGACAATCCGTCTGATCTTATGTGGTTTAAGAGTCTTTTTGAGTGTCAACACGAAAATAGAAATGTGCACTGAATGATAATTATTTATTGGCTGATCAATATGACAATATGATAAATCATGCAGTGTGCTTCACGAAGAATATCGCAGTATCATCAGGTGTCAGTAAATCATTTTCTCTAGACATAAAAGTATGACTGATCATAGTTTTAATACGGTGTCTAAACATAATACTGCTGCAGGACACTTTTTTTTTTCCCCCAACAAAACTACATAATCTATTGCAGTGGCTAAATAATCTCAAAGTGGGGTGTGCGGATCACAGGGGTCCATGAGGCACAGCTGAGGGAAATCTTGGGTAAATCACAACTCACCAAGATTGACGTTATTATAGTTATTGTGCTTTCATAGTTATTAGCCTGGACACGTGCACTAAAAGAGATTAATCCAAAACAAGTCGTCTATCATGTCTAAATCATGTCAGTTTGGATTTAATATGTTCTGGTAGTGAAAGGCTCAGGAAGAGAAAGCTCGGCTCTAATGTATATTATTGCACTCACTGAAATGATGTGCATGAAGTCAATCTGTAGTGTGGAGTTTATTTTACAGTTAAAAGTTTGGTTGATTGGATTCTGGAAATGTGCTCAGGTATGGTGATATGATGTTTTTGATCACACCGCACAAACTTTATACCTGAGTCAATGCTTATGTGCTGCAAGAGGACAGTCAGAGATTTGCATGCAACTTCATGCATTTTTACTTTATCAGTACAGTGTTTGTGTGTGTGTGTGTGTGTGAGAGAGAGAGATAGAGATAGAGAGAGAGAGTTACCCGCCAGTGCAGCTCCGCCGGTGGTGATGAGCACAGCCACGGTGACCCCGACTGACGGCGCTCCGTCCCGCAGCACACACACCCCGACAGAGAGCGTGACGAGCGGCAGGCAGCGCTTAAACACCACGTACATGGGCAGGCTGAGGCCGCGCAGAGACCACAGGGTGAGCGTGGACTGCAGCGTGGAGAGCGCGCACACTCCGGCGAACACGCGGACCAGGCGCGCGCTCGGCGGCGGGATGTTCACGGCACCGATCCGGCGCAGGAGCTCCAGCGTGATCGCCGCCGTGAAGCTGGTCAGAAACTGGATGAGGGTCAGGTAGGTGAAGTGGTAGGTGGTGATGAGGAACTTCAGCAGGATGTTGAGCGACCCGGAGAAAACGCCGTGCGCGATCGCCACCGAGATGCCCAGCATTCTCCCTTTGCAAACTTCCATCATGCACTTTTTTATTTATTTATTTTTTTAAATATGATTTTTTTTTCCCTGTAGTTTAGAAAATATGCGCGTCTCCTTCCTGCCTGAGAATACGTGAGTTATTGAAAATGCTGAGTTCTAAATGACACCTAGCAGCTGAAGTTTCTCCGAAATGCTGCATCAAACCCAAAGTCCAGATCCACACACACACTCACACACACTCATCCCACTGTCCCGGTGACACGAAGCCCGGGGATTTCCTGCAGCCCTGTTCTCTCATTCTACACTCTGTCCACACTCTGTAAGGGCTTAGAGGGAAAAAAAAAAACCTGTGTGTGTGTCCTCCCTCCCCTGTGTGTGTGTGTGTGTGTGTGAGCTGAACTCAATGCGCCACACACTGCGCCTCCTGGAGCTCCACTTGGCTTCATAACTGCAGGATGTGAACTGATTGAGACTGAGACTCACTGCAGCCAATCATCTTACTTTCACTGACTTACTTTATTAAAAAAAAAACCCCATAGATTTTAATAGTTTATTAAGTAAGAGCATGATGACGTAGCAGTATAAATTCATTATAATATGTATTCAGTATAAAAAGCATTACCCAAAAATATTGTGAAGTGAATTTATATTCATATGCAACACATCAATTACTTGAAAAAAAGAGAGAGAACATATTTTTATATTTTTTCAATATAAAAAAATGCAGTTTTTGCATTATATTTAAAGTCTACAATTTGAAAAAGTGAATAAAGTGAAGTTGAATAAAGTGTCTTTTTTTAAAAAGGCGACATAAATCCAAAATCACCATTTTTTTTTTTGTATCACACCTTGAATTTTTCATGCATTTTCTGGTACTTCTAACACAGCTCTAGTGCAAAATGTGAAGAGAGCAGAGCCAGATAACTCTCTCCAGGCCATTACCACGGCAACAATCGTATAACTGTAGCCTGTTTATATAAGAAACCAACGATGAAATGAAGCTAAATAAAATGACAAGTTATGAGGAAGCAAAAACTACATAACATCCTCAGTCTTTGACATTTTTAATTGTGAGCGACAAAATACAATCAGTATCAGCTTCCTAGCTTCATCTTGTGGTGCTCCTGAGATCAGGACACTTCATCGGGCGTGATCTGTTACTCGTACCACATCGCTGTTGTTATTCTCGATTCTGATTGGTCAGAAAGTGTCGATTAATTTTCTATAGTAGCACCTCTGAGAGTAGTTCTGGCTACAAGCTAAATCACAGGTTTATATTAATGCACTCGCTGTATTACGTTATTGTTTCTATAGTAACAGGGGCATGCACAGGGACTTGTATAGTAGGCGCTCCACATAATCTAAGCCTAATAATAAATGGATAAACAAGTGTTGTTCTTTAACAAAGAAAAACTGTTGATATGGTGAAATTGTCTGTGAGGAGAAAGGAGGTCTTATTTATCTAACATTTACGGAAGGAGTCTCCAGTGCCAGCGCTCTGTACCATTCCACCTTGGCAAAAGTTCAGGCCAGAGGCTGGTGATGGAACGACTGTTCGAAGCTGCTGTAGTGCAGGTGATAACAGGAACTCATTTGTCTCATGGACGTTCAATAACATTAAACATAACTATAAATGGATAAGAAGTATTTGTCAATCACTAATAATTAAAAATGTGTAATTGCTGGCAAATTGCTGAGGTGTAAGAAGAATAAAACATGCTGTTATAGGAAAATAATCAACTGTGAGATGGTAACTGTAACTCTGCTTCAAGTCAGGCCACATCACACCACCTTGTTGTTGATCATTTTCCTGTAATGGCATGCCCCAAGTGTGTTATTCCTTACATTATATACAGTACATTGTAAAAAGCTGAATGTGCTTACAAAGCTGATGAAGAACACTGAACACAATCCTACACACACACACACACACACACACACACACACACACACACACACACACACACACAATTTCACTATTAAACTATTTCAGCCAGATACTGGGCAAGATGAATGTTAACCAAAAGAAGAAGGGGTAATGTACACTCATCTAGGCTTTATATATTTGCACTCTGTTCGTCACGTTTCATACAGGCTGTAAATCCTTATGGAGGAGGAATCGCATCTTTATTATATTACGCATGGTGATCTGCATTCAGCGCAACACACTCCTGCTGGCAGACAAAAGGCACTTTTCCTCTTAGTCCTTTGGAGCTTGTGGGAAGATAAAGTACACCTCAAAAGCAGTGAGAGATACAGTAAATTTACTTTTATTTATTATTATTTTAGCTTTAAACACATCCAGGACATAAAGACCCCCGATTTTCCATCCGTCAGAAATAAACAAAAAGAGCAGGATTTTTTTATTTTAAAGTCACTACAGGCATCTGATTTATAAATGTGTGCCGGTCTGGGAAAACCTGTTAGATGTCGCTGTGGCTGAATTCTAGCAAACGACCAAAAAAAGATGAAAAAAATTTTTTTTTGGGGCATATGCTGATACCACAATTTTAAGAAAGGATAAATATATTTCACCAAAATGATGTGGAAATGTTTTGATTTTCTTTTGACTCTTGCCTAGGCTTTCTGCAAGCATCCCGTTGGATCAAGAGCCAGTTCAACTTCCTAATACAGGACCTTCGCCTGCGGTGTTGTAGCAGAAAACCGCTAAAAGGGAAAACTTGCTCTAGTCATACATACATTTACGATCACAATCAACAATCAAACCAAAATCTGAGTGTTTATTTGTAGGCCTGAGCTGCTCAGTTTTCCCACTGTGAAAAGTAGTGCTAAATTAGAACCTATGGTTCCTCTTAACGGCTCTGATTCGTGAACTGTTAAATGAAAAACTGGTAAAAACAGTGAGCTTTCCTTTCAGAGGTCTAAAACCTTGCTGTGGGATTTCCTCACACAGTGGATGTCACACTTTGATTAAGTTGTCGTATAGCTACGTGCCACAGCAAAAACAGACATAAGCCTAATCGGTTCGATTTATAATCAGACGCCTGCTGTCAAAATGTCCGCCATGCTCCAGACCTGAAATTGCTATAATGTTACTTCCGATTGAGATACACGCAAAGGAGAAACACATTTCAGTTCAAGTAAGTCTATAGGTTTTAGAAGTAAATGTAGTAGAAAATGTCAAAATTTCACTGTGTAAAAGGTTTTCCCAGGCTGCCACACAAATATGATGAACATCTACCATTTTAATTAGAAATTAGAAAACTTGAATTGTTATTTGGATTAGTCACTTTCCCTATAACACACTGATATCAAGGATCAGTCATTAGGAGTCTACATATCATATGTGTATCACCTAAAAGGAGCCAACATGATTTCACCCAGCTTAGCATCAACCTTCATCAAGGACTCTGAACCTGCATGTGGACCAGTAAAGTGTCTTTCTGGAGGAACTTCACGCTACACACAGATTTCCACACTGACTACAAGACCAGGTTTCAGGTTCACGCTGATAAGAAGACTTGTTTTGCTAAACTCTCTGCACTCTAAAACTCATCAGCAGCTTTCTTGAGTCTGTTTCACACTGCATTTGTCACATGGGGCATTTTCCTCCTTTAGGAAGAGTGCAGTGGCAATCCTCGAGACTCAAAGCCCTGCTGCAGTCAGGACGCTATCTTCTCTTTACGCCGAGCTGGGTTGCATAGCAGCCAGACATGGAGGGGTGTAGATTTTTACCGTCTCGTCCCAGGAACAGTCCACCACCTATAGAAAAAAAAATCACAGACGCAATGATACTGGATTAAAACATATATTTCAAATTAAAAGCACTTAGTAACAGAAATCACACTGGATTTAACGTACTGAATTCTGATTATGGCCCATTTCATATGTGCTACTGGAATCGGACGACGTGATAAAGAATCAGTCTTCACTGAAAATGAATCTCTGGCTGTGGTTCTGGTGATAACACCCGTGGTGTCGAGTCTCATCCGATTTAAGTACAGTATGAGTCACTGAGTGTTAGCATAGCAACATACTCATCCCTCTAGCTAAGTAAAACCAGCAAAAGTGACTATCAAGTTCAACAGGGAGGAAGTTCTATTGAGCAAAGTTGATCCCAGCTTCATTCTGATTGGCTGTTTGGATACTCAACATGCACTATATGGCCAAAAGTTTGTGGGCACCTGACCCTCACAACCACATGTGCTTTTTGAACATCCCATTCCAGATTTAGTCCCCATTTGCTGTTACAATAACCTCCACTCTTCTGGGAAGGCTTTCCACTAGATTTTGGACCGTGGATGTGGAGCCTTAGTCAGGCACTGATGTTGGGCGAGGAGGCCTGGTGCACATTCAGCGTTCCAGCTCATCCCAAAGGTGTTCAGTGGGGTTGAGGTCAGGGCTCACTCGAGTTCTTCCACTCCAACCTTGGTAAACCATGTCCTCATGGAGCTCACTTTGTGCACAGGGGCATGCTGGGACAGTTTGGGCCTCTTAGTTTCAGCGACGGGAAACTGTAATCCTACAGTGTACAAAGACATTCTATACAATTGTGTGCTTCCAACTTTGTGGTAACATTTTGGGGAAGACCCACATATGGTTGTGATGGTCAGGTGTGCACATACTTTTGGCCATATATTGTATATTGGTTGTAATCATATCATCATCTTTTTATCAGTCTATGACTTCATTTTCTCTACTTTACAACTTTACTAGTTTCTTCTGGAAAGTGAGCACATGTTGCCCTGCAGTGTACTGGCCTCCCATCCAGGATGTACAGTATTCCTGCCTAGCGCACACTGTTCCTGGACTAGACTTTGGATCCACTCCAACTGTGACCAGGATAACACGGTTACTGAAGATGAATGACTACACGAAAACATTTTATAGCCAAAATTGTTCTCAAGCCATGCTATCTTTCAAAAGTGTGCTGCCTCATGGGTATAAGTTAACAAGTAAGTTAATTTTACAGATTAAAGATAAAGGACAGCATATGTTACAGTTCAAAGGGATAAACATGGCATGCTGTCCCTTGCAGTGGCCCCTGGCTCTGCATAGAATGAGGCACAATAAGGAAGTGAAAACTGAAGTCAGTGTTAACTGTGAAGGACAAGTTTGCTCTCTGAGGTATATCCATATCTATTTATGTGCAGCGTTAGAGAATAAAATACAGCAGGCTTTCACAGACTGACGCAGACTGCCTTTGCCAAGTCCAGCAATGCTGCACCAGCACTGACGGTATCACTCTAATGGACTAAGCACCATCGCTGAGGACGATAAAAATTCAATCCTAGTTTTCTTTACTTCATTGCTTTAAAGAGAACTGAGCTCTGAGTCTGGACAAAGGACACTAGCTGAGTGAAAGGCATTTGTCTTGTCTCTGAAATGCATGATAAGGACGTTTTGGCACAATATGCTCCAGGTTGGACTACACATCTAGGACAGACACCATTTGTTCTTTTGAAGCAGCTTCAAAGACTGAAGCATAAAGAATGAAAAATGAAGTAGAATTTGCATGCTGAAAGTGCATATGAAATTTATTCGTGTTTACCGCTCCTTTATTCTCTTAGAAAGCAATAAAAAAAGCACCAAACCATCACAAAAAGATGAGGTTGTCCAGAAAATGATGCAGCGTTTGATCTTTTCAAGGCAAAAATGAAAGACGCCAAACATGTCTTGGCTAATTGACTACATTTGGGGTGAGGGCAGAAGAACAATACACAAGTTCCATCATCGGGGAGAATGTGTGTCCTCATACACCATATGGAGGCATTTAAGATTGTACGAGCTTCATAATGTTGAGTTCTGACGTGTTGGCAGGACGTTCACTCAGAAACAAGGAACATGGATTGGGCTCTATAACATATACAGTTCGCTGGGTTTCATTCCAAACCACATAATACTGTACTAAACAGTGTGTCAAAGTAGTATGCCAAATAAGTACAAGTGATAGTGTGCTATTTATATGTAAGAAATAACACATGACAGAACATGCTGTTATAGGAAAATAATCAAAAGACAGGGTTATAGGAAAATGATCAAAGACAATCAAAAAATGAGGCGGGGTTACTTTCATCACCCTGAAGTTAACTATTTACCAATAACAACACGCAAATGTTTAATTCCTTTTATATCACAGCAATTTGCTAGCCATTACAATTTCTGTTTATTAAAGAATGACGTCATACATTTTTATCCATTTAAAGTTACATTTAATGCTGCAAAACAAGTTAGTTCCTGTAATCACTTACGTTATAGCAGCTATGAACAGTGGTTCCCCTCAACAGCCTCTTTTTTCTTTCTCTTGACGTTAATAAGACATAAAATCAGCTTGTCATGTAACCACAAAGCACAAAGTCTCTTGTCCCAAAGACTTTCCCATGTTGGAAAACTTTACCTCTGACCGTTACAAAGACTGACCTCCTAAAAATGCTAAATAACACTTACACGTTACATTGCACATTTTTTATCCATTTTTATTTATATGGCGTACCAATCTGGTAGTTATTACTACACAAAAGATAACATATTAGATCGAGTGTAATAAAATAAACCTTGCAGCCGGAACTATTTCTAACCAATCAGAACCAAGCATTCAGCAGCACTGTGGTATAACATACTATGTGCTACAGGCATAAGTTACACAGTTTGGGGTTAAATTGTAGCTTACTGCCTACAATTTTTCAGATGCGCTAAAAGTTCAGTTCTGCTTTGGAGCTTGTGAGAAATTTTCTTGAGATTTCACAGTTTGTGATGGGTCAACATGAGTTCATATTCTGACCTTTCACACATCACGAATTCGAGCACACTGCGCCTGGATTTCTTTTTATGTCTTAAAAAAAATGGCAGCCCATACACCGCTCAGAGGAACATAATATATCTTATACACTGCAAGCATTGAGGTAAAGAGCATCAACAGTCTTCTAAAGAACAGTTTTCTGTCCCATTGGTAAAGCCATTCTGGACCACTCTCTTATATCACACAGTGTAAGTGTAATTTTTGGCCAAACTATGACTTGAAATAAATGGCAGTGATAGTGTACAGCCCACTCTCCATCCTGGCTTCTGTCCTATAGAGGAAGTATGGGGGAGACATTCATTTAATTAAAATAAGCCATGAGATACATTACATTGTCGTTGCAAAAGAACGAGAAGTAACAGAGGGCACTACATTGCCTTTGTCCAAATGCAACATATGCAGATGGAATGACAGCACAAGGAAAAGAGTGTGGAGGCTTGCTTCAGCATAATGCACAATGATCTAGTGAAGTAAGTGGTCTAGGACAGATGATATATGGCTCGGTCCTGTCTCACTGCTGCTGTTCTTTCGTCTCTGTCTCAGAAGGGAGGGAAGCTCATTATTCCGGAGTAGGAAGGAGCCGGTGCACACCACTGCCAGGCCCGTGACTCATCCATTGAAGGGAAGAACGACTTCCATTAATTACTTTACTACACTAGTGAGACTGGACAGCATAGAGAGGCCATGCCGCAGTGAGGAGGGACAAAGGTAATGACTCGAGCCAGTGGGTGTGAACGCTCAAAGGAACGGTCCATTTGAGGGTGAGTGCTCAGATTCGATTTGAGACGCCACATGAAGTGATCCTTTTGAGACGTCCCAGTTCCCGTCTCCGGCTGTCTGTGTGTGAGGTGATACCGGCAGCTGGAGCAGAGGGGCTGATGGGATATAACCACAGTGTGGAAAAGTCATAATGACTACACGGGGCTGCAGGTTAGCGGCTGGTGGGAGTGTGAAGTGTCGTTAGCGCAACTTTCAGTAAAAGAATCCGGATACCAAAATGAATCAACAACTGGGTGGTGTGATGCGTTACCACTCTGAAATGTAGTATTTCTTACTAGAACAGCATGTCCTGGAGCACTTTATTCGCTTTATTCATGACTATTTGCACTAAATCATGGCTTTTCCTGCAATGGAAGACAAAAAGAAAACATCTGGCTGCACATTAAAAAAAAATGACCTAGAATAGATCTTTCCTGAAACTTCCTCGAACTTTTCTTTTTTTTTTTTTTTCTTTAAATTTCCTCTGAGAGAAGACGGGAACAGTCATAGTGACAGCAGTGAAAATGACTGCATCATCATTTTGAAGTGCATCAGTGACTTTGAAAAGTTCAACAATGAAGTAATGCTAGCTTTAACATTGTTCCTTTATCTGATTGGCCTTTAGGTTAATAAATTTCACATCAACATCATCACAGAGAAAAAGGCAAGCTGATGAAGGGGTTTAAAGTTCATAATAATAACAACACAAAATAATAATTATAACAACAAGAAAACATACAATTCCTATAGGGAGCCTACGTGCCTTCGGTGCTTGGCCCCCTAAAAATCTATACAGAACCAAAATTACAAATATTGTAATCTCAGCTGATTGCTGATGAAATAAAAATAAAATGGTATGGATTAAAAAAGACTGGTACCATTAGAACACAAAATGACTGCACAAATAATAATAATAATAATAATTAAAAAAAAATAATAATATAAACTCAAAACATCTGTGCAGGTTTTTTCATTCTTTTTTGTTTTATTTCTGTGTTTATCTGGGTGTATGTTGTCACAGTAATGAGCATGCATCTAGCCCCACCCATGAGTACCAGTAGTTCTAGTTCATACTGATCTTTAGAAGCTAAAAAGTTCCAGTTTTCTGGTGCCAAAAGTTCTGGTACATTGTACAGTGGAAAAAAAGCCCAAGTTTACTCAAATTTATAATCTGTTACAGGCTTTTTATGCACTCATCAAACAAAAAAATGGTTCTACAATTTCAATTTAAGTTCTGATTAAGAAATCGGAGCCAGAAACGTAGATAATTGAAGTGTCCAGAGTTCTATGGCCCTCACTCCCATTAGTAGTTGCCACTTTGCTTCACTTCCTTTCTGCATATAGTTAAGATCTGCTTGACACTGTCCACATCAGAGGTCTCTATGCCTAGTGTCTGTGTAAATTCCTATCTTACTGAAAATGAACAACTTCTGAACATCAATGCCAGCGTGCACGCAAAGTCTATATACACTACATGGCCAAAAGTATGTGGACACCTGACCGTCACACCCATATATGGGTTTTCTCCAAACTGTTGCCACAAAGTTGGAAGCAAACCATTGTATAGAATGTCTTTGTATACTGTTACATTACAATGCTCCTTCACTGTAATTAAGAGACCCAAACCTGTTCCAGCATGACAATGCCCCATGCACAAAGCCTCAACCTGACCTCAACCGCACTGAACCTCACTTTAAGATGAACTGGAACACCGACTGCACCCCAGGCCTCCTCACCCAACATCAGTGCCTGATCTCACTAATGCTGTTGTAGTTGAATGGGCAGAAATCCCCACAGCCACATTCCGAAATCTAGAATAAAGCCTTCTCAGAAGTTTGGAAGCTATTATAACAGCAAAGAGGGGACTAAATCTGGAATGGGATGTTCAACAAGCTCATATGAATTTAATGATGAGGTGTCCACATACTTTTGGCCATACAGTATATATAGCAGGGAGCAGAAGAAGGATAAGCTATTGGTATGGTTGATAATGGTAGGGGGTGGAAACAGACCCTATGTAGTGGAACTGACAGGGTGGGAGGCAGAGGAGTGTGACAGTCAGGATGTGTGTGATTGTGTTTAGGGGGATACAGTACAGAAAACCTGTTAAGCTGTGCAGTCTTGTCTGTAATGAACATCCCACTCCATTCACAGGCTGCCAACAGATGAATGTTCTGATGTGGAATGGACAAATAATCCACACACACACACATGCTTTATACTTCCAAGCCTCATCCCATAATTTGGCTTGGGCATCAAGGAGCATCTTTATATTCTTTTTCTTTTTTCAGCTTCTTTCTGCGCTGTGGAAGAATTCTGTGCTGAGATTGGGACACTGCTGAAATAATATCTGGGACGAGAGATTGGCACACCTACAAAGTGACCTATATGGTAGATGTGTGTGATTAAAAATGGCTGGTGAGGCTACAAGGTGCGTATGCATGGTAAAAAGGGCAACAGGGACCTGGAATTTACCTGAATGGGGCTAAGATTCCTGGTGTCCAAGATGGCTGCCCCATAACATTACAGCATTCAGACACACTGTGTAGTTTTGTTCATGTTTACAGATTATAGTAAGTGACCATGTGTCCGAAACCACGTCAGCAGACGTGTGCAGATTCTGGGTGAGACTATCAATACACGTTACTAGGGCGAACCGCTCAAAATATTCATTTATGTTTAGCTCTTGAGCTTGATCTAACTTGATCTTAGTTTGTGACCAAGGTTGCCAGGTTCCACATATAATATCAGTGCATTGCATATAGGTACTGCGAATCACAAATGCGCACCACTATTAACGTTTTACCCCACAACTGAGAAGAAGAAGAAACATGCATCTACCTTTTCCTTTGAATGAACATTTTGGGGTAGTTTCAACTCCTTCTGTGAGTTTTTGTGAGTTGTATTTAGGGTGGGAATTTTGCTGAAACCTGGCAACCCCCCAAGCCCTTGAAACTCTTGAATAATGTGCAAGCACCCCCCCCCCCCCAACCCCCGACACTTCTTTATCATCAGTTTGCATTTTCACTCCTTATCTAGGCATAAAAAACCAAAATCAATTCCAGCAAGATGGAGCATGTCAAGCTTCATATTACCTTATGTAACACGATAACAGGATTATTCTGATTATCTTTAGGATTTTTTTTCTTTGCTTATATGCTGCCATGAACCTTCCTACGTGTGATACCAATTGCCTAGTGCGCATTTCCACATGGGGGGGGGGGGGGGGGGAATAAATATGGTGTGTGATGCTCTATTAAGATTAATTAAGTGTATACCCAGTATGCCCAGCTTTTGAGTCGCAAAGGTCTTTGCTAATCTTTTAATGCCAGAAGAGGATGTGTTTTATGGCCAAAGCCAGCAACAAGCCTGAAGCTTATATTCATAAAACCGTAACATCAAAATCATACACATACATCACTGTGCCAAAGTCTTAGACACCCAATAATTCTTTTCTAATTTTAGTCTTAAATATTTATTTTATATTTTCATTAGTGTGTCAATGGAAATGAGCTAAATTTGATTTTGATTTATTTTCCAAAAAACCTAAATGTTACAAAGGCTTGTTTACATTTCTTAAAGAAATGAGGATATTTGGTATAAGACCACTTTTCAGATGAAACATGTTTTGAGTATGAGCTGTTTTGAGTATTTGGGAAACCGCTGATTTTCACGCACACAACTTTCGCCGCAGAATGGTGCAAAAACTAAAAAAAATTTTTAAAAAAACATCCAATGAGTAACAGCTATGAAGGTGGAAACTAAGGTCACTCAAATAACCACTCTTTACAACCGTGGTGAGCAGAAACGCATCTCAGAACACACAACACATCAAACCTTGAGGCGGATGGGCTCCAAAAGCAGAAGACCTCATCTGGTTCCACTTCTGTCAGCCAAGAACAGGAATGTGAGGCTACAGTGGGCACAGGCTCATCCAAACTGGAGAGTTGAAGACTAGAAAAATACCAGGCAATATTTTTCCAATCTAATCTACTCTTTCTAATAAAGTGGCCATGTATACACTTACATATTTTATTGAAATATTGTTTTGAAGCTATTCTGGTGGCTGATGGAGGCCCGACACACCTAAGACAGTATGCTAGTTTTCCTTTGCGTACATATGATTTTTCTTTACGTGAACACAACTGATCATTGTAAATAATGTCTGGACCACTGCACGGTGCACTATAATGTCAGAGTATAAAGTCTTTGATGCAGTATGAACAATACTCACTTTATTTCCATCATGTTTCAGTTCCCGAGCTGGAGATGGAGAAAAAGGAGCCTGTTATATTGATCATACTGAAAGACTTCAAAGCAGTACTGAAAGGGGGTGTGTGTTTTGTGCAAAATGCAGCTCAGTGGGACATCATGTGGCTGATGAGTTGAGTTTGTGAGTGACGGCTCATTAAATGATCTGACCTCAGGCTTGTTCTTCATCAGTGTGAGTGCTGGAGTCGGGCAGGGCCGTATCCCCTGAGGCCCGAGGCTCACACTGCTACCCAACACACGCTGTGCTCTGCGTTGGCTGGTACATCTCTGCCTGCTGCCAAACACACTGTGGCTTCATCACGAGACCTGCTTCTGTGTGTGTGTGTGTGAGAGAGAGCATCTTTTTTTCCCCCAGGAACAATCAGAATGCCACATGTATAATCACTGATTGGGCCTGGTTATTACTACCAAAGCAGATTCGGATGGCGTGATGGAAACCATGATGCAGGTCTCAGAGATTAATAGCTGTTTGCTTTCAATAAACTGACTCGGCCATGAAGAAAAACTCTTGTGTGACTGGGAAGATTAAGGTCAGTAAGCAAAAAAAAAAAAAAAGAAAAAATATGTGAATGTATTTAACCAATATATGCTGATTACTGTATTTTCCAGCCAACAATTCGCAATCCATCATAACTGCTGGAAAAGCACGCTTACAAGACTAGGCAAGTCGAGCTGTGCTGGACCACAGTCCACTGATCAGACACTGGAGAAGTCACAACACTAGAAACCACTCCAAAAAAAAGCACAACTTGAGAAGCATGAGAGATGCTGGATATTCAGTTTGCCTCAATCTGGCTTTTATCAAAATAAAACCAGACTCTAAACCTGCTTACTCAGCAGCTGGGGGAAAAAAAACTTAACAAATTGCAGTATTACAAGTGTAAGGAATAAAACATGAAGGGAGTGTGCTGAAAATAATCAGTGATGGGGTGGTGATATGTGGCCCTTGAACTGATATTACCACTCCAAAGTTGATCTTTGTCCTACGACAGACCATCAAGTTTTACTCCTCTTGTAATCGTGATTGTTCAAAGATTACATTTTTATTAATTAAAGCATTTCTTTTTATCCATACACTGTAACATTTAATATTGTGGAATGTCTGCAAACAAGATGGTTCCTGTGATCACTTATGGTTTAAACTGCTGTTCCTTCATCAGCCTCTTTTTTTCTTTCTTTAATAAATCCTGTTACTGAGGAACCGCAAAGCACAAAACTTTCTCCACCCAGAAAACTTAAACAAACAGCTTAACCTCAAAGCAGTGACACTGACTGAAGTCTTCTTTGATAAATGGTTAAAAGTCTCCACGGAAACCTTCACCAGGTCAACATCTATAAGCTTTACATTGTTATATAATACCACTATTTTAAAATGTGTTTATTGCTAGGCTCAAATTTTGTGAGCGTCCGCCATACAAGTCCCTGTGAATTAACTGTTACTATAGAAACAATAACATAATTGAAAAAATGAGCAGATTAAGAAACACCTGTGATGTACCTAACAGCTGACACTCTGTCATAACCATCTGGTTATAGAAAATAAATCAACACCTTCCATTGTGCCATGCTTCATATTATGGTTTTGGAATAGCTTCAGTGTTTATTCGCTCCTAGACTGTATATGTTATTACATAAACCTGCTGCTGTAATCATAAAGACTGTCGTGTGCTCATCCCAGGACTCTGCTCATACTGAACATCCTTCCAACACACTTAGTACTGTTTATCTTTACTCGTCTACACATGAATGCTCTAATGAACTATAAACACACTACCTGGTGTCATTCAGAAAAGGATGGACTCCCTTTTGAGTTTGGTTTCCTTCCATCAGTTGTTCAGTGACACTGTTGACACTGGCGTGCTCATTAGGGATCTAAATCTGTATTTCTTTAAAGCTGTTTTGTGACAATGTCTACTGGTAGAAGTGATATACATAAAATGAAGCTGATCAGGAGTTACAAATTAAGCTGATCTGAGTTACTTCTGTTGCATTCAGTACATTTGAAAACACCAATAATGAAAAATCCATGGAAGGTGGGCATCTATTATAGAATAGTTATATCACATTCATGGTAGGGAGCAGACTATTATCTTAACATACACTATTTTGCGACTTAATGAAAGAACATCTGTGAAATACACTTGCTATTAAATAATGTCTGTCCCCCCCCCCCGTAATTTAGTATTAAGGGTATGCAAACTTTTGCAATCAACAAAAATCTGGAAATCCTTTGTGCTGTGCTCTGCTACAGTGCTTTATTTTCCTAAAACATTTACTTTGTTGTACTGTGAGTTTACCTGGTTGGGGATGTGCAGGTTGAAGTCCAGGCCGCACACGAACTCCGAGTGGTGCTCCATGGTGTCGAGCAGCGGCGGACTCCTGGAGAAATCCCAGACCCTGCAGATGGAGAAGCAATCACGCTAATTGAGTGGTCGTTTTTCTTCCTCTGTGACGGGCCGAATGGCTCAAAACCCTGACGCAGCCCTGGCACAATGCGCCTGGTCTCATCCATTCAGCAAATACGATTAAATCACCTCCCTGGTCATGGCAAAACGTTAGGCGAGCATTAATACTAGTGTCACCCGTGGAGCTGGAGCAAACGTATTACTTATGAGCACTATAAGGCTGCGGCATGATGGTCTTTTAGGAAAAGCTGTCAGTATGAATCACAGATAATGGATGAATTAAAGGAAGAAAAAACAATGGCATTGTAAGAAAATAAGCTTACGAATCCCTATTGATCAGATAAGAAAAGACAAAAAAAAAAGCCTTGAAAAGATTTTGTGTCTAACACTAAACCAATCATGAACCGATTTATATGAATTGTCCTTTATTTTTAGGAAACCATTTTCATGAAAGCTACTGCTCAAAGAAGACCATCTATCAAACATTTTTTAACATTAAAGTAACATTAAAAGAAAAATCCACCCTAAATAACTTAGCGTACATTAATCTTTATAATTAAGATGTGATCTTCAGTGGTGTCCAGGGTTTATTTTGTACTGGTGTTCTCACCTGACTGTTTTTAGTTTAAACACCTTTCATTTACATTTTGCTCTATTTTACTTTGGTTAGTGGTTTCCTACATTACCCACAATGCCGTTTGTTGACAGCGGTGCCAGTGGGATTTGGCTCTCACATCATCTCCACTCTAAAGAGAGTGATGCAGCAACACTTCAGTCCTTTAATCTGTCCAGCTGTTTCTTCCTCATCTGTACACTCTGCTCAAACAGATCAGCTTCCAAAGCTTCAACTTTCATCCTAATATCAAAGCTGGCATCTCGTAGATCGCTAACTGGCTGAGCCGAGTCTCTGCTTTAACGCAACTGTGTTGTATAACTGCATTGCATTCTGGAATTTTGAGAATATTTGAGAATATTGCTGTGATAAGCAGTCACTAAAAACATCCCAAATGTTTCAATATAAACATATTTCATGTGTTTTTTAAGGGTGGCACTTTCCTTTAAAGCCAACAGTACAAACCTCTAACAAACCTGCTGCTGACTGAACCAAAACTTTTCCTCAGCCAGGTTTTACTGAAATATAAGTAGTGAAATCTAAAGGCTTTCTCACTGTTACAGACCAAGCTGGGGTTAGAACAATGGTTAATTTTAAAACTTACAAAAAAAAACACTAAAGAAACAAACAAAAAAAAAGTATGAAAACATTATAAGAATAATCTTACACCTAAGATATTGGATGAATATGAATATCCAATATCTGGTCTGAATTTCAACAGGTCTCTTTTACAAAAGAGACTCCATCTCAATCAAAGCAACTGGAGTACTGTATGTAAGCAAAATCCAAGTAATAAATGAGGAGGATTAAAAACATGCTGCTATTTAAAAATGTATAAGAGCATGCTGTTATTGAACAATGCCTTACAGTGCTTTGTAACGGGCAGTAAATTTTCCCTCACTTGGTATCATGAAAAACTATTCTTTTTTTTTTGTCTTATTAACGTTAAGAAAGTGGAAAAAAAGAGGGTGGAGAGGGGACGACTGTTTATAACTGTTATAAAGTATGTAATAAAGGGAACAAACTTGCTTCGCAGACTCTCCACATCATTAAATGTAACTATAAACCGCTAAATAGTATGACGTCGCTTTTTAATTCCAAAAAAATTGTTACTGTTGGCAAATTGTTGTGATATAAGAGGAATGAAACATGTTTTTATTGAAAAAAAAATTTCTGGGTTGGAATGACATCACACCACCTCGTCAAGTTTTATACCATACATAAAACTACAGTCATGTCCATAAGTATTTGGACAGACACAATTTTCATAATTCTGCCTCTGTACACCACCACAATGGATTGAAGCAGTTCAGAAGTTATAGGACAAACTAACAATCATAAATATTAGGATTATTTTTACTACTTGGATGCAAATCCTTTGCAGTCAAAGACTGCCTAAAGTCTGGAAAGCATGGACATCAGCAAATGCTGAGTTTCCTCCTTTGAGATGCTTTGTCAGGCCTTTGCTGCAGCCGTGTTCAGATGCTGCTTGTTCGTGGGTCTTTCTGCTTACAGTTTTGTCTTCAGTAAGTGAAAAGCATGCTCAGTTGGGTTGAGGTCATCGGACATTTAAGAACTTTTAATTTCTTTGCCTTAAGATTTGCTTTCACGGTATGTTTTTGTCATTATACTGCCTCCACATGTTTGACAGGTGATGTGGTATGCTTTGGATCATGAGCCCTTCCTTTCCTTCTCCATACTCTTCTCTTCCCATCATTCTGGTACAAGTTAATCTTGATCAGAACTGGTCAGGCTTTATTTATTTATTTTTAAGCAAAGTCTAATCTGGCCTTTCTGTTCTTGAGTATTATCAGTGGTTTGCATCTTGAGGTAAACCATCTATATTGACATTCATGAAGGAATCTCTTGATTATAGACTTTGACAATAATATGCCTACCTCCCCAGAGTGTTCTTGACTTGGCTAGATTGACTAAAGACCACAGCTTCTTTTTAAGAACGTACCAAATTGTTGATGTGGCTACTCCTAAAGTTTATGCTGTCTCTCTGATAGTTCTGTTTTGTTTTTTCAGCCTAATGATGGCCTCCTTCACTTGCAGCAACACCTCAAATCAACACCAGACAACACCAGACAAATCAGCAAGGAAAAAGGCCACACCTGGCCATGAAACTGCTTATCAGTCAATTATCCAGTTACCTTTGAGCCTGTGAAAATGGAGGGACTCTGTAAACAAATTGCTAAATGGTTAATATTTTTGTTAAATTCCTTGAAACAAAGCTGACAGTCTGCACTTCAATCATATCTTGAATGCTTCATATAAAACCATTGTGGTGGTGTACAGAGGCAAAGTTACAAAAACTGTGTCACTATCCAAATACTTATGGACCTTACTGTTTTTGCAATTTCAGTAGCTTATGGTCCACTAATATTTCGGGCACACTGGACCTGTTTTCTCAATTTTTCATGTGTTTTCCATGACAGGTGAAATCCTGTCATTTACATCTTAGCTAAACAATCCTTTCAGAACACACACACACACACACACACACACACACACACACACACACACACACACACGTCACCGGCTTGGAAAAATCAGAACACTTTCCTAATATCCATGTGGCGACAAGATTGAAGAACCAATTTCCGTTCCTAATTAACTCTTCAATAATGCAAAATTGACCCTCTGAAACCAACCCTATGTAAACAGGCCAGTTTCTATGACTAAGCCTCTGCACGGCTGCTCGTGTGGGCAGTTTATTGTGACAGGAATAGGAAGCGTTATCTCTGGTAAATATGGAGACCTCGTGCTTTTGAAAGTGGCATGAGCAGGCTTCGGGTAAGCAAACAGCGCAGTGTGTGTGACAGCAGGTGCCTCTCACGCTCTTGTGCACGTCATCCTTTACAAATGAAGACGGGCCAGTCAAACAAGCTCGCTTCACGTTACAGTAGAGAAACAAAAGATTTTCCTACATACGCAAAATCAGTTTTATTGCCTCAGTGGGATTAGTACAATGTGGTGCAAGCTTAATTCATTTCTATCATTTTTAAATTGCAAGTCGGCTGTAACACACATCTTGTAATAAGCAAAACTGATATCTCGGAAAGCAGATAACAGAATCAGCTACAACCTGCAATGCTAAAAGTGATAGATTGGTCCAAAATATACACAATGTCCCAAGGATGTTTGCTTCTTTAGCTTTGTACTGAAACTACAGTGGGAGAGTAGCCAATAATTACGGGAAGGTTATAACATTATGCAAACTGCTAAACATCTAAACAGTCACACATTCTATTTGGTTTAGAAACATCATTTGTACATAAGCAGGTTCATAAAACAGAATAAATCTGAATGAAATTAAATACACAAATCAAACTAAGGACCTAAATTATCATCCATATGCACAATTCACCTTTCAAGCCTGATGCTTGTATAAAGGGAATAGAAACTATGTGCTGAAGAAGCATGTGATTTACTTTCAATATGTCTGCCACTCTTTTCAGCTCTGTGATGTCCTTCTGTCCATTTATATTCAAGCGTTTCACTTGCGTGATTTGTTTTCACTATGTCTGGGACTGAATTTCTGGTCTTGCTGAACGACAACTAGAGGTGAAAGATGGCTAAAATGACTCACCTTACTTCATAAACAATAAATGGTAGTTCAGCAAAGCTGATAAGCTAGTCTGAATATGTCTGATACATTCCTGACAGATCTTCAACTGTCCAGTTTCGGTGACCCTGTGCCCACTGTAGCCTCAGATTCCTGTTCTTGGCTGACAGGAGTGGAAACCGATGTGGTCTATAGCTGTTGTAGCCCATCTGTGGGTGTAAAGAGCGGTTGAGTTACCGTAGCTCAAACCAATCTGGCTGTTCTCCTTTGCCCTCTCTCATAAACAAGGTATTTCCACCAACAAAACTGTTGCTCGCTGCATGTTTTTTGTTTCTTGCACCATTCTGTGTAAACGCTAGAGACTATTGTGCACGAAAATCCCAGGACATCAGCAGTTTCTGAAACCCTCGATGTTAGCAATACTTGCTGTCAAGATAAACTTCTCAGTTTTCCCGTAATGTAGCTAGCTAGCTAACAGCTACCAGGCAGAATGACAAGCAGGATCTGCTGCACTGCTGCTTGTTAAAGATGTACTGTATATAGCGAAGTATATTAGGTCCACTATTGGGTCTTCACAGTTATACAGTGAGACGTCACACAAAACACAAGGATAGATAACAGCGTGTCCTAAGAGTGTCAGAAGTCCCGTAAGCAAGTCTGTTTGAGATACTGAGCAAGATTTGAGGCAAGTGTGTGACGCTTTCTGGTATAGCACTTATTCCTTTAGGGCCTGACTGATATATCGATAGAAATCACGCTGATAAAGCACCATTAATGTCTCATTATATATTCTACAGGAAAAACACATTTATGGATGTGATGCTATTTTGAAAAGAAAAAAAAAAAAAAAAAAAAAAAAAAAAAAAAACCCACCACCAAACACACTACAGGGTGCTAATCATTCAAAGAAAGTCATTTTTGTGGCATTCCTAGGATTCAAAATGGGTTTTGAGCAATCTTTTCATGGGAGGGTGAAACTTTAGCGGTGCCCTTCAAGAGCCTCCAGAAAGTGACAGGAACTCTAAAGGTTTCAGCGCTATGAGAGCTCACCATATTTACACGTTTTCATTGTGAGTGCTGATATCTATAAATGTAGCATGTTCATACATTTGTATTGGATTTTGTTAAGCAAAAAAAACAAAACAAAACAAACAAAAAAAAAAACATCCCACTAGTGGGTGTGCCGTTATAGGAAATTCAATTCAATTTTATTTTTATAGTGCTTTTACCAATGGACATTTTCACGAAGCAGCTCTACATATATCTGGATATAGATATAGATTTGTAATCAACAACGGGATGGTGTGATGTGACCTGACCTGAAGTGGAGTTACATTTAACATTGTGGAATGTCCAGGAGACAAGTGAGCTCCTCCTATCACATACATTATATCATCTATAAACAGTCGTTCCTTCTTCAGCATGTCTCTTATTAATGTCTCTTGGCATTAATAAGACAAAAAAACACAAGCGCAAAATGCTCTGTCCTGAAGACTCTCCCATGGTGGAAAACTTACTGACTGTTAGAAAGCACTGATACCCGTGACTCCTTCCATAAACGTTAAATAAACCTCTCCTTACAAAACCGTCCACATATCATTTACTATGTTTTTCTTTGTCAAGTAACACATTTTTAATTAATTAATGGCCTTAGATTATTGTGGAACGTCCTTCATACGAATCCTTGTGAATGAGCTGTTACTATAGAAACAATAATATATTAGAACAAGCACATTAACATAAGCCTGTTGTCGGAATTACAGCAGGAACTACTGTCAAAGCTACAGTTATTGAAAATTAATCAACACCTACTGACTAATCAGATTTGAGAATTCAGCAGCATTGTGGTATAATTGAGTTTAAGAAATACACTGTAAAGCCCTGATTCATGAAACTATTAGTGTCCATTATGGTTTGAACATAAATATGTATTTCTGTATATTAATAATTAGAAGAATTACTAGCTGCTTATAAGTAGTATGTGTGACAAAATTTTCCTATTGCTTTTCTTCAAGGGTACATGAAAGTTCACAACAGAACAAAATGTTTTTTGTCCTCTGTTTTTGGACCTGTCTGCAGTGTGTGTGTGTGTGTGTGTGCAGCCGCTTGAACAAATACAAAGAAACAATAATGATATAAACGTAACTGGCTAGCTGGTCTGGCCACTGCGAGAAAAACACACTGACCTGCTCCTGAATGCCCAAGGCAACGATTACTGCACTACACCCAAATGATGTTCCTTTAAAATGGCTGTCACTGCAATAAATGATCTGCAGCACACAGCTGGCATCAGTTCAAAGAGTCATGAGCTGGATTTCCAGGTACAGGTTAAGCCCAAGTTTAGACTGAATGACATTGTCAATAAGGTCTCTCCATTAAAAATGAGTGTAATGACTCTGCATTAAGCAAATTGCCATCTGTTTGTCTTTCAGCTTCATGGTAAACACCCCAACAAGGCACATTATTGATGTAAATTAAGAATTAGTGAACGATTCTGCAGACCTTCAGCTAAAGCTTTTGTCAATTTACCCACTGGCGGTAAGCGCTTTAACTAAACAAATATTTTAAAGTGAACTGCTGACCATTTCCTCTAATTCTGTCATCTTCATGTAACAACCCTGGGAGGGAACCATGAATAATTCAAGAGCAACTGGATGATTTTCATTGAGCTATTTATCATGGACGTTAGTGTCTTTAAAGTTTTAATTCTGGGATCGGTACTAACGTCTGGAAAACCAAATTTGTCTGGAACTCAAATAACTTTCAAGTAGAGAACCAAACTGGAAGTACCTCTGAGGATATCTTAGATAAAACACTGCTCAGAACTAGGGATGCACCGATACCATTTTTTTTTTCAGGCCGAATATGAGTACATGTTTTTTTTTTTTTAGTACTGATGCTAATACCAAAATGAGTAACCCATTGAGTATTAATCAATCAGAGGGCTCACGAAACCATATGTTTAGCTCTGTTTATGTTGGATGCTGTAGTGTGCTGCTAGCAATGCACTTCACAGTTTTATATTTAAGATGTTACGGCATTTAAACAGCATCATTAATACAGAGCGCAAGGACAGCCAACCTGTTTGTGCAGGGTGCAAGGTGCCATGAATTGCACTCTGACCTGTGAGCAAGGCGTAGACCCTGGAGAGCAAGCAGAAACGATGCGTGTCTCAGTGCTCTCATAATTGAAGTGCTCTCACTTTTCTCTGCACACTTGCTTTACTGTCCCATGCTCAAAAATACCTTTGTATGCATGCAATTCATGGCACCTTGCGCTCATTTTTAATGACCCTGATCCCTGATATGGCTCTGTGCGCTCAGGTCGGCCATCCATGCACTGTTTAAACACCGCAAGATGTTTATGCAGGTTACTTGGATTGTAGAAAAAAGCTGTAGTTCCTCTTCTTGATATTTTCACAGAATATGAAGGGAGACTACTAAGTAGAGAGTTGCAGTAGTCAAGTCTGGAAATAACTAGAGCTTATATGAGAATTTGAGAGTATTTTGTAGTATGGAAGTAGTTGTATTCTTCTAATGCTGTTATAAGGAAATCTGCAGGTCCTGGTGGTTGGTTGAGCTTGTTATCTATAATAAGATTCTTTGTCATGTATTTGATGGACTGTGAGGGTGTTGATGGTCACTGAGAGGGGCACCATCGGGTTCTTAGCTGGTAGGTGGATAAGTTCTGTTTTGCTGAGGCTGACATTTGGGTTTTCAGTCAGGAAGAGATGTCATAAAAGCAGGCCAATAAGATCTGCTCACTAAGCACAGAGATTTAGCATATAAGGAAAAACAAGTGTTGACTAAGAATTGAGCCCTGGGGAACTCCAGTGTTTTGTCTGTGAGGTCATGAAACTGAATTACTACAATGAGCTGTGTAGTACAGGGCAATTTGTAGCACCAATGCGTTGGAGCGCACATGTTTTGACTGCTGGGAAACATAATTGACTAGTGGCTAAAAAGTAGGCTAAATAAATCTGTGTGTAGTGCAAGAGGTGGTGGGATTCAGAACGAGCAGCTACTGCTATAGTTACAGAATCAAGGTGTGTGGAGCCACTGAAAAGTGCAAGTTCAGACATAGTTACATTTACATTTATAGCATTTGGCAGATGCCCTTATCCAGAGCGACATACATTTATCTTAATTACACAACTGAGCAGTTGAGGGTTAAGGACGCTGCTCAAGGGCCCAGCAGTGGCAGCTTGGCGGTGCTGGGGATCGAACTCATGACCTTCCAATCAGTAGCCCAACGTCCTAACCACTGAGCTACCACTGTCCCATAGTTAGATGCCAGATGAAAACTTCTCAGGGTGTATATTCTTTCTCCAGTTGTTGAACCTATTTGTCCACTGGGCGACTACGTATAAAAAAAGTGAGTAGCCCAGACACAAATTGTGCTTGCCCTGTTGGCCCGGGCAAGTGATTTACTGTATCCACCCCATGGTAGGACTGATTGTATACATACTGTCATGTGGTTGTGTGAAAGTGTCACTCCAAATGCCTAAGTCAGTAAGCATAGAGACGAGGATCTGGTGATGGGGCACTGGTAGCTCCATGGCAAAGGCAATGGGCTACTGATTAGAAAGTTTGTGAGCTCCAATGCTGACGCAACCAAGCTGCCACTGTTGGGGACTTGAGCAAGACCCTTAGCCCTCAGCTACTCAGTTGTATCCTGTTTCCACTGTAAGACACTTTGGATAAAAGCATTTGAATGAGGTAAATGCAAATGAGGATCAAGGACATAAACTTTTTTTCTTTGGCGTTTCAGTGACTGCAGGAAGACCATGGACTTGTTGCCAAATGGTTATCATCTAACAGGGGGTGTAGTTGGAGTTGTTAACATAGCTGTGTGAGAAAACCATGTGAAATGGTTGTGGATGGCAATGAAAGGTGGGAAACAGGGCTGAAGGTGGTGATAGTAGTTAGGCCAAGCGTTGCTTATGTAAGCAGAAAATTGATGACAGAAGAAACCAGACCTCTAACAATGTGTTCATCATAGTGGTCACACACTGTGACGGCCTGTGTATATATGACTCAGTAATAAATAGTAATGCACTGTATGATAATCCGGTGCTACACTCCATACTATATTACTAAAAATACCCACTGTAAAACATGAAAAATAAACCTGGGCTATTCTGAACATTGAATCCATCATCAACACAGCGGTTAAAAGCTGTTCTATGAAACTATTATTTCAGGCTGTAAATTTATTCCTGCACATATGTCAGCTGTACACGCTATACAGAAGAGGTGCAATAGCCTAAAGCAAAAGTGCTTACAAAGCGCACACATCTGTTTTTATTTTAACACTATTTCTATTTTTAAAAGTCTTATTATTTCTATTTTAAATATAAAATATTGAACTGGAGAACATATATGACTGAAAAGTATAGTGAGGCTAAATGCAACCCACTCCAACAATTCTTAGTGTATAAAATAAACATTTTATGTAATACCGTAGAGAGAGAAAGTGTCATTTGGGTAATACCAATATTATTATGTGGATATAATATTACATTAGATATTTAACATGTCACCTGTCGCTATACAGTACAATATTCCAATAAAAGTGGAACATTTAATCAACATTATGCTTTTTTGGCCCTTTTTTAAATATTGATGAGATGACACTTTTTGCACACTGATTGCACTCTCCTGATATTTTCACAGAACACAGTCTGCAGTCCGCTTTGCTTTAACTGCCATCATTAATCGCGAAATACAGTCACCCCCGAAAGTACTAGAACAGCAAGCCAATTCTTTTGTTGTTTTTTTTCGCTGTACACTGAAGACATTTGGGTTTGAGATTAGACAGATCAGAATTCCATCTTTCATTTTCTGATATTTACATCTAGATGTGTGAAACGACTTAGAACATGCCACATTTGGTGGCAGACCACACAATATTTAGGTAAGCAAAATTTGTTCGTGATGTCACTGACTGTTTGTGGGTTTTTCTTTATAGCTCTCACAATGTTTGTCATCACCTGCTGTCGTTTTCACTGGCCGATCTTTTCGATGTCTGGTTGTTAGTACACCAGTGTTTTCTTTCTTTTTCAGGACATTCCAGATTGTTGTATTGGCTATGCCCAATGACTGTGCAATGGCTCTGGTTGATTTTCCCTCTTTTCTCAGCTTCAAAATGGCTTGCTTTTCCCATAGACTGCTCTCTGGTCTTCATGTTGGTTTGTCCTTTTTAACAGAAAAATGCAGTCTTCACAGGTGAAGCCCAGGGCTCAGACAAAGAGTAGACTTTCAGAGCTATTGTTTAAACAATTAATTAACAGGGCACACACGGGCAATAAGAAACATCTGTCAGTCACAAGCTCCTTACATCAAATATCATCACATGCTGTTGGATATTGGTATCAGAGCATTATTCATGAGTATGAGATGCGGCCGATACCTGATGCCAGTATCAGTATCGATGTACTCCTAATCAACTTTAATTAATCGGAAATCGGAATACAGCTGCAAAACAACTCAGAATTCAGGTTGTGACCTAAAATCTGGTTTCTACCCAAACAGGCCATTGTGCCTTCTAACTCACAACCATATAATACGTCACAATCAGGGACAGCCAGGCATTGCCAGCTAAGTAGGATCGGGCAGTACTGAAATTCTCCTGTGAGATTGAGTTTATACCCTGGCATACGATATTACGGAAGGCTAAAGTGCATTCTAGCTAAAAAATAATATGCAAACAGATAATACATGAAACTCTTCAGAATCTACAGAGTACTCGTATGTATGGAAGATCAGTTCCTAAGTTCATAAGGCAGTATTTGGCATTTTAATGTTAACACTCCCTCTCCATTAAGCCTAAACATTATTTTTTACAATACATCACACAAACTTTATCACTGTTTTATCTTGAGAAATATGTAAAGACATGGATTATTAATGAGTACACAATGTGGGCATGTGTGTGTGCCAAGCTCCTCAGCATAATATGCTGTAACCCAAAAGCCCATTTCTCCTTTTCTCATGCCACTGTGCATGAGCTCTGCCCATGACTGCTACCACCTTCCAGGTGAAAAACACATAAAAATATTACAATTTAACTAAACAAACCAATTTCTGTGGAAATTCTGTGGCTTATCTCAGGAAGGACTGCTTCATCCTTCCTCCTTTAGACGACTGAAATGCTTTATATATATATAAATCTCTGTAGCCAGAAATAGGAAGCACACCACACTATCTGCACATTGTAAAATTCTTGCATCACTACACACACTGCCCACTTTATTTTATAATTCAGAATCATTTTATTAGTTTTTAAGCTGACCAACATTCTATGAAACTACATATGGATGATTATCGGTGACTTTCTTCTTTAAACTGCTTTCCATATTGCAGTTAGTCTAAAAACGAATAATAATAATTCTTTAATACTATAAGATATCTACAGAAATATCGCTTGTGCTAATGCAGTAACATAAAAGACTCGTGTTCAGTCCACACAGTTGCAGTAACTGAGGTTGTAAGCGTATAACAATCAGAGGCCAGCCCATAATAATGATCTGTAATCAGAACACAGCTCTGCTTGGCTGGAGAGCAGTGAACCGTCTTAGGCATGAAGTCAGTAATATCTTTCGCAGCCTTTAGGTGCAAATATGATCTCCACATGCATTATGAACACAGCTGATGGCCATCTACAAAGCAAATAAACCGGTCTAGCCTGAAATTAAATCAGCATGTTTTACAGCTCCATTAGATTGAAACAGCACCGACTCGTCCTCATCCTCGCGGCGTCTGACCTCCTGCTTTAACCACACCCCACGCTGTGAAATATCAGTGCTCAGCATCACAAATACTGATCTGTCTGAACAGCTAACTGTCTGAAAACGTTACAGTTCAGTAGCACTGGGGGGTAATTACAAGTAAAAGTAAGGAAAATATCAGAGAATATTGAGTTCTTCCTATGTATGTGTGTGATGGATGATCTCTCATTTACATATGTAAATATCATTACCATGCCAGCATTCCCGGGATAAAGCTCTTACTGAGGATGTGCAAAATGAGTGAATTAATATTTAGCTAGCTTTTATTATCTGCCTTCATTTTACTGCCACATGACTTTTACATTACCTTTGTATTATAAAATTTATTATGTTTTTTATTCTTTTTGAAAATATAATTTCTTTCTCTCACTGATCTTATTTATTGTATTTTTATTATCTGCCTATTTTTCTATTTTATTTGTTGACTACCTCTTGTTTCTTTATTTCTTTTTTTTTTTTTTACTTCGCACTGTAAAGTGCATAATATTGAATATTTATATTGTAATACTTATATATTTATATTGAATAATAGTATATTCAGTATCTACTGATGATTATTGATGAAAAGTCAGAGATTTTGGTTTTTTTTGGTTGTTAACACAAAAACATGCCAACAAACATGAGAACCTTTAAAAAAAAAAAAAATGTATATGACAAGAACCTGACTTGTTTATGAAGACCATGAAATAAATTCTGTTGTAAATCATGCATGCTGTTTGCTATTTGCTTTACCTGACTGTGAAGTCATAGGAGCAGGACGCCAGCACGCTCTTGCAGAATGGTGAGAACTGTAAATAAAAAAATACCACAGCTGTATGAAAGAATACACCGCACCACTGCTGTGTATACATAACATAAGGCAATAAATGATATGACCTTGCATATGCACCGATTTGCTGTGTTATCAATTACTGATTATAATCAATCTGTTGCTTTTCACAATGTACCAACCCCCCCACTACCTCTAGTTCTATCCATCAGTAGAACAGGACCACCACAGCACCACCGCTGAGCAGGTATTAAACGGGTGATGGACCATCCTCAACACAGGAGTGAACATCACTCAGTGGTCCACCACCCCAATAATACTTGTTTTTTACAGCATATTTAATAACAGGCATTGTCGCGAAGCAGCTTTACCGAAATCCAGATGTAAACTTAGACAGACTTTCAGTCTGTATTTCTGCAAAATTCACTTTATGTTTCATGGAGGATGTTTAGCTTCTTAGATCTACAGGATCAGCCCTCTATTAAAATTCATAGAATACTGATTGTTTTTTAGAAGTGTATAATGATTAAAGCATGATGTTGAGTACTCAGGCAAAGGTCAGAAAGTTGCTAATCAAATTCACTCGAATATTAAAACTAAAGTAGTTTTAACTGAGCAAATTAAGTTAATGCCATGGTTTCATGTGAAAAACAACTGCCAGACGAGGTGCTTTGTTTTAAAACTCTTACACTGTTTGGCCTGAATGCATCATTCAATCTCTGTAAGATTGCAATATTTTCCATTAGCTAGAATTTCTCGTTTGCTAACCAATCTATGTCAGCTACTGGAAGGTTAAAAGAGGTTGAAACAGGCTAACTTAGTAACACTGACTGGTTATATTGAACTAAATTAGCAACGATCTTACCTCAACATGCTTTTTTTAAATTACACTCACTCCTTCTAGGGAGGCAAAGGGGACACCTGATTTTTTTTTTACGAGTCTTTGCTTACTCCAGCATACTGAAACGTTTCCTTGAGGTAGGGCCGGGGGCGCGCATTCTCAACTTCCACTCTGCAGTCTGGTGGTTGGTTGATATTTAGATGCACGTGGATAGCTATCGTGCTAACGTGTAGAATCAGCTGATGATCAATTGGTGCGATTCTTGATGGTGTTTTCCGAGCTGACTGATATATAGCGTTCAGACATTGGCTGGTCGAGAGAAGATCTTCGAGACTTGTATCTAGTACTTTGAAGGTCTACATAAAAACATAGGGAGTAAGGAGTACGTTTTTTTTTCTTTGGAAAGTATACAATTTCAATAATACAAAAGTAAACTTTACTAAGAGGACAGTATAAATGCATCAAAATAATACTTAAGTGTTGTAACACAGTACAATTACTGAAGTATTTTTCACCCCTGTACAGTATGAGCTGTTTTTTTTAAGACAATTTTACTTCATATGGTAATGAGATAATAATCATATATCAAGTATATCTGGCTGAAAACATTTTTGAGTCCACCATCAAAACTGAACTCCAAGTGTAACTGAAACAGTCAAACCCCAGTTTTGTTTCCTATATCCACTACCCTGGGACTCCGATCAGTTTTACTTGTTATCCTCTGATGCATGGTCAGGTTTTATTACTCTCTAACAGCACAGATCAACTGCACAAGATACTGTATATTTCACTTCATTTAACCACTCATCAAAGCTGTCTGGGGAACGCTGATGAGAGGCTTTTAATGCGGGAATCTATAGCGGTTAGCGGGCTAAAATAACACGCTGACGACTTCAAACAGAAAAGCCCCGGAACCTATTGATTACTCTGGCCTCTCACGCCCAGCCTCTCTCATTTTACTGACGCGTTAGGTCATTTACTAATCAGCTCAATATTATTGTATTGTACCTTTAATTAAAATGTTTTCTAATCCCTGCTTGCGTTAACTCTAGAGGATGATGGCACGGCTTTAAAGTGGCTATATGAGCTGCAATGTGTTCTAGATTAACTGATTAATCAGTTTTACAAAAGTGAAGAGGCTTTGGAGAGATGGTGAGGTTTTATTTATGGCAAGTATGACAGTAGTGCAATGGCACGTCACAGGTTTATATTAATGTATTCGGTCTAATAACATTTCAATATTAATGAGCTTAAATAGTTAGCTTGAAATTAGTAAAAATGTCTAAATTTATCATAATGCCATAATGTTAGAAATATTAGACACGTGCCTTAGTTCACTATATTTTTTCACTTGCTAAGAAACCATTTTTTGGGGTGTATAAACTTATGACTTTGGAACTAGCTACAGTTACAGGCTGTTTTGACGCACATTACACTGAGTACAGTGTGATCTGTTTAATTATTGGCAGTTTGGGCGCCAACTTTATTAAGAGGATTTAGGGAAAATCCACAGCATTCATCAAACCAAAAAAAAAAAAAGGAGCACACTGATGCTTTCACACACACACACACACACACACACACACACACACACACACAGAGGCTCACATCACGAGTTTAACCAGCGCTTGCCAACTTCACCGAGCCTCAGGCTTTAATCGGCACCATTTCTCGATGGTGACGCTGCAATGGCTGTGTGTTGGCGTGACCGAGGCTCACATTACTATAATGTACACTCTGAGAAAATGAAATGAAAATCCTGGATATGCTGAATGATTCCAGTTATCACATTCTGCGGTTTGCTAACGCTTCAGAACAACAAATCTATGCACTTTTTATTTCGCCGGACGATTCTCTACGACCGGAGAAAACGGGATTAGTCATTCAGCACTTTACCATGAAGTTGATTATTTTCCTGTAACAGCATGTCCCTCTTTCACCACAGCAATCTGTCAACGCTAACAATCTTTTATTTATTAAAGACCCATACGTTATAGTGTTTATCCGTTTATAGTTACCAGCTTCTCATTTTTTCTCAATCTGGAAAGTTAAAAAGCATCAAGAATTCAGCAGCACCGCGGTATAAAATGAATTGCTCGACGTTACCTTTACTCTCCGGATGGCATAGGAGTGGCCCAGCATTTGAGCTGCAGGCTGGCGGACGTTTCGCAGGTCCCACACGCACACACTGCAGTCAACGGCTCCCGTCGCCAACACGTTCTGTAGAGGGGGAAAAAACAAATGTCTGAATGTTGACAGGTCACATTAGGATGTATATACTGACTAAATTTAAAGTCTTGACTGTCAGAAAGAGTTTCATCAGGCATCCCAGAAGTAGTACAGCAGTCAAAGATGCAACGTTTACACGCAGCTAAACATCAAAAACACAACATGACTGGCACTTATTTTCTGTTTCATAAAATGTCTTTACAGTAAAAATAAACTGCTGGGAAGCCACAATGTTCTCTAAACTGTTCACTAAATCTGTAATAAAAATGATTACTGGTTTAAAAAAAAAAAAAAAATCAATTGTTATTGAACATAATAATAATAATAATAATAATAATAATAATAATAATGAAAGAATTGAAACTGAAACTCTAAGACTGATATTCACGTTTACACACAGTGTGAAAATGGATGGATAAACACAAAAGGCAATCAAATAAATTAGATTTACTTTCTGATTTCAATTAGAACGGGTTTACTGATGAATTCTATCAACAGACCAAACGAACCTTAAACTTTTTTAAATATTTACTTATGAACCAATTGACTGTAAGTGTTTTATTCCCTGTATGAGCGTTATTTTCATCTCTCATGTTTTTTCATATCTCCATGGATAATGAGTGAAACCTAACGTGCTTTCCTTCGACATAAGAGAATGAATGAAAGCAAACTCTCGTGTGCATCACTGAGGTCACCTGGTCGTATTTGCACCAATCGCAGCTAAGGATCTCGGCTTTGTGTGCCGGAATGGCCAGTCGACACGAGCCTGCTTTCACGTCCCAAACTCTCAGCGTGCCATCTCCTGGAAACACAGACAACAGCGTATTATTAATAACATGACCGTGACTTTAGTAACGCGTGGAAAAAGAGCGAATTATTCCACATGTGGTATATCAGTAATTTGTGGGGTGACCATTCGTCATTTGGTGAAAATCACCCATACAACCCTGCGACATAAGCTGAAAACTGTCTATACACTTGGATATAAAGTCAGCATATTTTTACTATTGTAACGTGCAGCATATACAGTGTTTATCAGGGCAAATCCGTATATCATCATTAAAGTCCATCACAGGGGTCAAACCACATGTAGACAGCATCTCAATGTGTAATCGTAAACGTAAACACGGGTGTTGGTCAAAAGCTGGAAGTCATGAGGAACTACGAAATGAAGGAACACTGAAACATAGGAAGCCACAGTTCAGAAATGCACACACACAGTAATACGACGAGACTTTGCAGCAAAACTGAGACACACGAGCGTATAGACAAACTAAGCAGTCACTAACCAGGTAAGAGGCGGCCACAAGCAGGATCAGCACCAATCACCGGGCAGGGGCGGAGACAAGACACAAATCAAATCTAAATTCATATGACGAAGAAAACTAAGAAGCACAAACCATGCACAATGTGCGCCTTGCTGCGGAGACTTTTCTGCGGCGGAAAACTTACTGTGCGTTACGGAGAACTGACGCTGGAGACTCCTTCCATAAATGTTAAAAAAAGGTCTCCTTAGAGGAAAGCGTTTTTCTTTGATAACTAACAAAAATGTTTTTAAAACCCACTTATTAGTACTCTTAGGTTATGTGGTGCGTCCATCATACAAGTCCCTGTGAATTAGCTGTCACTACAGAAATGATAACAAGTGCAGAAACTACGTAAATAAATATGAAAACTCGACTTGGTTTGAGGCGAGTGCGTGCTGATTCAGACCCGGTAGCTTGCACATGTTTATTAGCAATCTAGCATCATTAGTCTTGTAGCTCCAGTGCAAATCTAAAGTAGCACTTTAGTGCTTTTTGAGGAGAACTTTTTGAGTCTTGATCGGCTGCATTTGGGGAATAGAGGAACGCTGTGTACAGTTCATTTTTAGCTGAACTGCTCTTCTTAAACGGTACGCTACAATCAGCAAATGGTGGCCCTGCCAACTTCTCTAGCAGTTTCAGGCTGCACTAATGCTGTAACTGCTGCGCACACACACTAGTACAGCAAATGCAAACCGTATCTAAATCTCAGAAATATTCCCTCTCTGACCATTCTACAGAAACCTGTGAACCATGACGTTCATTTCAAGGAACACTTAGCCATGAAAGGACGAACAGCAGAACTGCCAAGACGATGCGTCAGTGTGTCAAAATGTACCAGCTAGACACTGAATTTCAACAAGCGTCTCTCTCTCTCTCTGTGTAAAACCCTCTATGACCTTCATTCCTATAACAGAAACCCCCAAAGGAGGGGATTGCCTCATAAGGCTCTGTAATTCAACACTACATTTAACATTCTATAGTCAGCAGTAAGTGAGTTGTGGGTCAGCCATTCATCGTATAGCAGGCGTGTCCGTGGAGACCTGCAACATCAGCACCGTTTACTCCAGTGAAAAACAGTCTAGAGCTGACCAGAAAAAAACATCATTCTAGTGGCATTGATTATTGCACATAAGCTCTGAGTTAAAGTCTGTGCATCGATGAACTCATCAAGCATTTTCTACTGTTCTCTAAGTCAGAGAGTCTTAATTTCAGTTCTTCGGTTTGAAGTTTTCCCCTGCTCGCACCCCTGAATCAAGTGATCTGATAATTATTAAGCCTTTAATGGTTTGGGTGTGTGTGGGTGTGTTGAGAGTAGGGGAAATTTCAAACTGTGCAGGGCAGGGGGTCTTCAGGACTGGAGCTATAAACCCCTGGTTTAAATGGTTCAGCAATAGCGGTGTAAAATACAGATTCGTTGTAATCAGTGCACTGGTTCCATTGCATGGTGTATGGCTGCATTGATTTAAGGTAAGAGACATGGCCTCTGTATCTGTCAGTCACAGTGAAGGAGGTGTGGCCTGTCTGCTTGTCAGTCATAGTAAAGGAGGTGTGGCCTGTCTGCCGGTCAGTCCCAGTGAAGGAGGTGTGGCCTGTCTGCCGGTCAGTCCCAGTGAAGGAGGTGTGGCTTGTGTACCTGAGAGTTCCAGTGAAGGAGGTGTGGCCTGTGTACCCATCAGCCCCAGTGAAGGAGGTGTGGCCTGTGTACCCATCAGCCCCAGTGAAGGAGGTGTGGCTTGTGTACCCATCAGCCCCAGTGAAGGAGGTGTGGCCTGTGTACCCGTCAGCCCCAGTGAAGGAGGTGTGGCCTGTGTACCCGTCAGCCCCAGTGAAGGAGGTGTGGCCTGTGTACCCGCCAGCCCCAGTGAAGGAGGTGTGGCCTGTGTACCTGACAGTTCTGAAGAATGTGTGGCCTGTGTACCTGACAGTTCTGAAGAATGTGTGGCCTGTGTACCTGACAGTTCCAGTGAAGGAGGTGTGGCCTGTGTACCCGTCAGCCCCAG
>CM040993.1:14335298-14376096 GCA_022985145.1 Pangasius djambal
TTCCAATACTTCTGGAGGGGTTGTGGGGGGGGGGGGGGGTTCTAGCCTATTCACATCTGATGAATGGAGTTTGTTGATGATGGTGTCGTCTCAGGGGTCCTTCATACCCATGTGGTTTATTAGGTCTTTTCTTTTAGTGGTACTCAGATCATCTTAAAGAGATTAAGATTTTGATTCGCTGTACTACACAGTTTTGGCTCTGTTTTTCTATCCAATCACAGGGTACCTATCCTACAAATCACGAGCTCAGCCTCTGATCCAGTAGCAGCTCCTGAGGCCTACAAGCCTTGACATCTGTCCTAATCATACTAATACCATCCAGATACCTACAAACTCCTGCTTCACTGGCTGCTCACTGTGACCAATGTGCTTAACTGTAGTTATGCCTATAGTTAACATTACACAGATTCAAGATTTCATTACTTGCATATTGCTGTCTTTATGGCAAACCATTGACTTCTATTGCCTATGAAATAAAACGGATATAAAAACAGATTGTTATGCGCAGTTCTTTCTCCCTCTTCCTGAGTCTTTATATTTGTTCTAATGCTCATTGTGAGTATTTATTAGTGTTGGCATGTTATTCCAACAGTCTGCCCTTACTTACAGTGCTTACGGTAGATGTGCTACTCCAGCAGTTATGGTAGTTTGTCTCTTTGTGTCATAAATTAACATGGTGGTGTTTTTTTTAGACCTTAGCATGGGTTTGTTATTGCGGCATATAAAACATGGCAGCCTCATGGGGTGCATGTCTACAGGTGCATGTACTGTATATACCGGCATTTACTCGTCCTGTTTTTACATTGTGGCTCTTTTTTTTTTTATAATGTTATGTCTTTCGATGCATTAATCGAGTAATCAGTGAGCCCAGTAACCCACTGCTTGTGGACCAGTAAAAATGTACACAATGCCAAAAATGCCAAACGTTGTCGGCGTGTCCTGCACTTACCTGAGGTCGAGGCGAAGCAGGCTGGGATGTGTGGAGACCAGATGGTGCTGTACACGACTCCCTCGTGACCCTGAAGTGTGCACACGGACTGAGGGCGTTCTGGATCCCACTGTGAAAACACACTTTTTACTGCAAACATGTGCATATAGTTCACAGCTTACAGTACATAGAATTTTGCAATGGGCTAAAGTGGGATATTCGTTTTACATTAGGTAAGATTTCTCAAAATCTGTCAAGATTAGGTCTCTATTGGTTAAAGTCTATCGGAGCTGAATAAGATTTGAATTTTTTTTTTTTTTTTTTTTACACTTTGAGCCCACCCATGAACACAAAGCGGTGGTTCAACTAGAGATAGTATTATCAAGGATTGGCATGACATCACTTTCAAGTGCACTATACAACATTATGAACACACAAAATCTGGCTCATAGTGATTTATGAGAATGGTAATACTCTCTCACGAGCACTAAGCTGTGGTATTAACATGTTAGCAGCGTGCGGAGTGAAGGGGTGTGAGGGAGTGTCTATAAAATGACTGACAGGATGGCCATGTAAACACAAACATACTTTCTGGACTGGAGTTTTCCAAAGGAGTTTTCTCAGCCATGTAATACTTTTCTCCTGAGGTCACGGTTTAAACCATCATAATTTTTTAACACATTCTACATACTTTCCAGCTTATTCGTGTTATTATTAAGAGAAAAAAAATGTAAAAACTATTGCACCTTTAAGCTGACTAGGAATTTCTTCTCAATTAAAAATTAAATTCGACTGCTTCCCAGTATAAGCCTGTACACAGTCTGTTTAATCTCCTTTCTTTTTTCAAAAATATGAAATATAAAAACTGCTCCACTATTTGCTTTCATATATCAAATGTGAAACCTCAAGAGTCGCTGTGTTCACTCAGTTTATGAGAAGTTTCCGCATCAACGGCTCTCTCAGTTGAAAATGTTGACGATCTCAGCCCATGTTACGTGTAATTACAGTGTAATTTATTCATTTTTCTCAACATATCTGAGGAAAATGTCAATAGTTTGTCTTGTTTCCACTGTTCACACACCATTTACTTCATTCTGTTACACTGTTGTGACACCATGTATCTAATTCAGGTGTGTGCTGCGCTCTACTGTACGCCTAAATCAAGAAAAAGATGACCTTTGACCTTTTCCTGAGTAAACACACTGGAATGCATTTTGCCGTACATTCTGACTTGCGAGTTCAGTGGGATTTGCTGATAATTCCAAGTTCAAAAGGAAGCCCAAAAGGAGCCCAGTTTTCTTAAATCGTTTTAGGAATAATTTGATATAATTGTCAACAGTATAGTTAACAGCTGACCAAAACTGATGAAAGAAAACTGCCCGTGGTGAATTGTATTCATTTTACTTTCACTCCATTCAACGACTGTAAAACATGCAACATTATGTTGGACATAAAATGCCAGTCAAATGTTGACTATATTTTAACATTTTTGCTCAAATGAGCATAGTGTAACTACTCTGCTGTTGCTGTTCCTCTTTTGTCTGCTCCCGTTAGGGGGTCACCACAGCAGACTGTTGGTCAGTGTATTTGATTTGGCACAGTTTTTTACGCCGGATGCCCTTCCTGACACAACCCTCCCCATTTCATGTGGGCCTGGGACCGGCACTGAGAGCGCAGTGTCGCACGCAACCCCAGCAGCTGAGGTTGGTTCCCTGGCCGGGAAACAAAGCCGGGCCACGGCGGTGAGAGCGCTGTGGCCTAACCACTAGTCCTCCAGGGACCCTGTAGTGTAAATACTCTAAAATGTCAAAATCTAGCCAAGGAATAGATATAAGTGAATCAAGAAATATTTATTATTAAATGTTTCCTTAAGAAATGACTTAATTGAACAAAAATCTAGATCTAGTCTAATCTAGGCGAAACCCTTGACCACTCTAACTACTCACGCTACACATTTATGTTTTATCTACAGGCTTAAAAGCCTTACTCTTCAGGTTCTCCTGACTTCTCAGTCACAAACCTCTCATTTACAGTCGCGTGAGGATCTGAGAGTGAGCAGTTAAGAAGTTCTGCAGATGTAATTGTCTGTGTGTGATATTCTGCGGTGTGTGGCAGTGATAGTGATTAATTAAACTGTAATAAATCCTAAGTCACTCCAGGTGTTCAGGATCTTTTTACTGGTAATATATGTTAAATATAATCTTATCTAAAAAATAAAAAAAAATTGTGTGAAGTTTAAGTCAGGATTTGTTCTGTTTCTCACCACTTTGGCCGTGTGATCCCAGGATCCTGACACCACCAGGTTCTCGGTCCGCGTCTGGCTCCAATCCACTGCATACACCTGAACAAAGAGTAACACTTCAACACTGCAATAGTAAAATATCAAAAACGTTTGATTCAATTTAGGCATGGAAACAGACAACTGAAGGTTCTCCCAGTGCTCTGGGATGCTCTTAGGAGTTTAAGGGATTAGCAATAAAAGCTGCCATTTCTTTTTATTTCACCTAATTTCAGCTCAAAACTGCCTGACCATCATCTCTGTCCTTTAAATATAATTATAACAGTGCAATCTGTGATGTTTAACAGTGTTTCTCAACGTATAATAGCAATTTCGAAGATTAGAAAAATTGTCACAACAGCGCTATGAGAGAAATCTGCCTGGTTTCTTCTGTATATTTTTCCAGCCCTAAGATTAGCTCTGCCCTCAGCCCAAACAGAGCTGCCCTTTTTTTTTTGTTTCAAATAAAAATTCACATGGACCATTCTGACATACATCATGCAGAAGTGCTCCCCCATGTATAGAATCCTAATGAATAACTAATTCATGCATTTCACCTCTTGACTGTGCTCCTTCAGCACTCGGATAGGCCCTTGTGGGTTGGCCGTGTCCCAAATCTGCAGTGAGCCATCACCAGCTCCGGTCACCAGCACATGCTCGTTGTTCTCGCTCCACGTCACGTCAAAGAGCCCATCGTTCCAGTCAAAGCTGTGCACAAGGAAGAACACACAGCAAGGGGTTAAGAACTCTGTGACAAATGAATCAACAGAAATGGAAAAGCCATGTCCAAACTTAACCTTCTCATGAGCACAATATCCGCTTCCCTCTGCTCCAGCACCAGCAGCGTTCCACATCCTGAAACGTACAGTGAAATTTTAAACACTCAAAATAAACACTTTATGCGCTCTAGCTACACTAAAGAAAAGATTTACCCTGAACGACATGCATACTGATTTATATAATTAGCATGTGACCTTCAATAGCATCCAAGATTTCCATCCAACCATTTTCTGTACCGCTTATCCTTCACAGGGTCACCCCTATCCCAGGGGTCTCAGGGCACAAGGCGGGGGACACCCTGGACGGGGTGCCAACCCATCGCGCGCACACACACACACCATGGACAATTTAGAGATGCTAGTCAGCCTACAGTGCATGTCTATGGACTGGGGGAGGAAACTGGAGTACCCGGAGGAAACCCCCAGGGCCCGAGGAGAACATGCAGGCTCCATGCGCACCATTATTTGTTTATAATATATATAATATATAATTTGCTTATAAAGACTTTTTTTAGTCTAAACTTCTTTCAGTGACATGTTGGTTTATTTTCACTTTGACTAACGGTTTTAACCGAGTTTGCACTTTGCGCTTTCTCAGTAACACAACAAACTGCACTTTTTTTTTTTTTTCTTTTTTTGCCTTATTAACTTTGAGAGAGAAAAAAAAGAGACACTGGTGACGGAACGCCCATTTATAGCTGCTATAACGCAAGTGATAACAGGAACTAACTTGTCTCTCGGACGTTTCATAACATTAAATGTAACTATAAATATGAAATATCGTCAACTAATAAAAAAAACATTGTAATTGTTGGCAGATTGCTGTGCTATAAGAGGAATAAAGCCCTTTGGGAAGCACTGCTGTAGGAAAATCAACGTTTTGAGATGCAAATGGTCGTGACGAGGAAATAAATATGCAAATTAGGGTATGGCGTCATCTGATGACTTCTAGCGGCAGGTTTTCAGGTTTCCCCTGAAAACAGCAGGCAGCTGCTAGGAAAAAGCTTTAATACCTGCTATGCCGTAATACTGAGCTGTAGCGCAGGCCAGTGTGTTGGGGAGAAACGGGGACATTTCCACCGCATAACCGTGTCGAGCTGGAAACCGGAACCACTTCATCCTCTCTCTCCTTCATCTACACTGACATTACTCCGAAAACATCCAGAGAAACCGTTAACTCATGCTATTAATGCTACAGCATTTCCAAATGAGCTAACTACTAGCTAGCTAACAACCATTCTTAGCCCAAAGTATCCACACTCCTATTAATATAACAAGAATTACGAAATTATACGACTCGTTAGAATATTATTTCACGTAATTTGGGTATTTTAAGTAAATAAAATCAGTCAGTGTATAAAGTATTCAGTGCTAACACCGCTGTTTCACATGTTTCCTACTACTTCCTTGTTTTGGTTCTTAGGACGATAGGCCAAATTACAAATAGCTCATATACTCTACACATGTGCACTATGTAGGCTGTAAAATAACGGATTATAAAGCCTTAAGTAGTGCACTATCTAGCTAAGAAGGAGTAGTTTGGGATTCATCCCTAAGAGTCAAGCGGTTATTGGTGGATTTGTAGTTACCGAGTCAACATTAAGGACATTCATTGGCTGAGGAGTTTGTCATAGTTTCTCTACTAAAGGCTACAGCGAAATAATAATAATAATAATAATAATAATTATTATTATTATTATTATTATTATTATTATTATTATTTGTTTTTTTTTGTTTATTAAAGCGTATGTACCACAGTGTTTGTTCTTACACAGACGGTTAAACCACATACTTCCGTTAATACAAGGGTTCTTACTTTACAGTCGTCATAGCAACCGATAATCTGGAAAAAGAATTCCCGGATGTTACACTTGTATACTTGTTAGTAAGGCAGTACACAGAATTCAAGTGCGTTTTATGAGTTGAAAAAGGGCCACAGTGCTTTTATGGCCTTGATTTCTTGATTAAAGATGTTAAATTGGTGGCAAGAGGTTTTTTCTTCTCCTGTTTCAGTTTTCTCCAGCTGACATTATGTACATTGTCAGGTTATTTAATGATCGTGTGAGGCATGCGGTGTAGTTCACAGCTTCTCCACTGTGTGGCGCCAGTGTTCTTACAATATTCTGCGAATAGCTTCATTTTAAAGGAAAACTCCAGCTTAAAACACATTCAAAATGTTTATGTTGAAATGTTTGTGAGTTTCTTAGCGATACTGGTGCTAATTTGTTGTTGGTGCTGTATTCTCATTACTCCTGTGAGAAGTTAGCGTGTTTGTGTCGCTCTGGCGTCACAGGGTGACATTGCTAGCACAGTTACAATGGTGTTTAATAGAAGAAGAAAAAATCAACAATCTCAAACATAAGGGAAAGCAGCCAGGTTTTGCTGTTAGCTCCTAAAAACAAAAGAGCACGGGTTTCTTTTCTCGCTCACCAGCGATGTTCAACATCATATTAATGAGAAGTAGTGGAGATGCAAACGTTAGACTCAAAGTCCCAGAATGCAATGCAGCTATACGGATGCGGTTGTGCTGAGTTACGACAGAGACTCGATTAGTTAAGGATTTTTACAGGATGACGAGCACGATGGAGATAGCATTGACGGAGATATTAGCATGAAAGTTTGGATGCTGATCTGTTTTAGCGGAGTGTACAAATGAGGAGGTGAGGGAGCTGGACAGACTGAAGGACTAAAGCGCTGCTGCATCGCTCTCTTTAGGTAGACATGAAGCAAGAGCGAAATCTCACTGGCACTACAATAATTCTGAAGATTAATATGCAGGTTGTTTCTCGTTATCTGTTGCTAATTTAAGCACTTGGTGCAAAGAACACTGTAAACCCAGCTGGATTTTCTCACCCCGGTGTTTTTAGTGGTGTGTGATGTGAAGATCACGTGTCTCTCCGATATACGACGGCCTCTTCAAAGCCGTGGGCCTGAGAAGCAGTGTTCTAAAGCAGATAAGCAGCGGATTTACGGCCCCGCTCCGTTCCCATGCGCGTCTGCGGTCTGCAGCCGCCGTCTGCCCTAATCCCTATTCACTTGGAAATGCTGATACTTTTCCCTTTTAGGAATGTAAGGACAGGGTTTAATGGCGTGACAGTGATTTACTCGTGTAAAACTGTCCAGCATAAAGGGAGTGGATTAGAGGGGCACAGAGAGCCATTCTGGGGAGGAGTGACCTCTCTTGTTCTCAGTTAATGCTTTGAAGGTTGCAAGTTTTGAGGCTGGAGGTTCACACATACCAAAACGGCTGCAGTTCATAAGTGTGTCGGCTTGAAGTTCACGCTGAAGACGCGTTCTTGCTCTTTACACGGCTTGAACGGTGTCTTCTGATGGAGTTCGTTAGGAACGTTTAAGAAAAGCCAATGAAATTGCTTTAATTATAGTAGATCAGTTTAATATCGCTTTAATCACAGAGCACGTCTTGGGACTGTAGTACCTCCTTATAGAAAAATCACACATATTTCACGTGACATGTCGTTATGTGAAAAATACAGTATGTGATCAGATGTGGAAAACATGCGAAGCTGCATTTTAGCATGGTATGGCTTCGAATTGCACACGTGAATTCAGGCTAACACATGACATCATGTAAAAAATAGTGTTGGGAATAATGAAAATAAAACCACATGCCCTACATGGGAAAAATTAACACGAAAATAAATGAATCTTGAAAAAAATCATATGTGGGGAAAAATAAAAAAGGCCAAGTGTGAATTTCAGATATATATTATTCACATGTGAAGTTCATGTCATTCATCAAGAGGCTTTTTTTTTTTTCTCAAGCATTCTTAGTATTTATAAAGGGTTCTACCTGGAACTGACTTCTGACAGGAAAACATACTGTTGCAGGGATCAACAATGAATCTTTAGCAGTTTCCCCCACCTTTTAAAGCTCTAGATCATATTTTTTCTAAGTGTACTCAATGTTTAAATGGATGCTTTGGTGAAAAATAATGAAAAGCATGATGATATTCCACTTACTCACTTGTAGTCAATTGGCCACACTCTTCAGGGCATGCTGTTATAGTAAAATAATCCATGATGCTGTGGTGTGATGAGGCCTGACCCTGAGCAGAGTTACTCTTGCCCCCCCAGAGTTGATTATTTTCCAATAACGCCATGTCCCAAAATGTTATACAACAGCAATTTGTCAATGATTACAATTTTTTTATTGCCTATAGAACATCATAATTTTTTATCCATTTAGAGATACGGAGTGTCTGCAAAACAAATTAGTTTCTGTAATGTTATAGCAGCTATAATAGTAGCAGTAATACGTGGCTCGTTGGTCTAGGGGTATGATTCTCGCTTCGGGTGCGAGAGGTCCCGGGTTCAAATCCCGGACGAGCCCACAAGTTTTGGCCTAATGGTTAGAGTCAGACTTGTAACTTGAAGGTGAACCCGAAGGTCTTCCACCCTCAATACCATGACTGAGGTGAGACCCTTGAGCAAGGCTCTAGGGGTGCGTGTGTGTGCACTTGGATGGGTTAAATGCAGAGCACAAATTCTGAGCATGGGTCACCATACTTGGCCACACTTCACTTCACTTCACCTCACTATAAACAGTCGTTCCCTCACCAGGCTCTCTTTTTCTCTCTAACTTAATAAGACAAACTAGGTAGATAAAGTTCGTCACGGCAACCTTTGATGTTGGCTTGACAAAGCCAGTCTGAAAGGGTGAAATTGTTTCATAAGCTTGAAGATAGTTTGAAGTTGAAAGACAGAACGAAAGAAAGAAAGAAAGTAAGGGTGACAGACAGAAAGACAGATAGACAGTTACTGGTAGAAAGTTAGATGACAAATGGAGTGATACAAGTAGAAAGTCAGATGGAGTGAGAGAGTGACACAAGTAGATAGGTGAAGAGAGTGTTATAAGTAGAAAGACAGAAGGAGTGAGAGAGTGATACAGGTAGATTGATAGAAAGAAAAATATGGAGAGAGAGAGAGTGTGTGTGTGCTACTGGTAGATTGATAGAGAAATGGATAGAGAGAGTGTGTGATTAGTAGAAAGACAGAAGGAGTGAATCAGGTAGACTGATAAAAAGAAATATATGGAGAGAGAGAGAAGGTGTGCTACTGGTAGACTGATAGAGAGATGGATGAGAGTGTGTGTGGCATTGATAGAGTGCTAGATGAAGTGAGAGTCTCTGTTACAGGTACATTAACAGAGAGAAAGAGGGAGAGAAGAGGAGCTTCAGGCCGTGTGCACACAGGTGTGTGTGTTGAAATCATGAACATTCCTAGCCAGGCTCTGAACATTCCCTCAATGCAAGAGTTTTTGGGATTTTTGCTCGTCCGCTACGGAAACGTCCGATCAGTTAAAAGAAAAATACAGCTTGAGAAATCAGAACAGCGTGAAGGATGTGCTGAGTTTGGTGAATGTAGCTTGAAAGGTTTAGGAGTTATAACAGTCGAGAGAGGAAGTCAGTGGGAATTTTGGCCACTTTGAGCTTCAGTAGCGGAAAATCTGTAATTCTGATCAGTTAGAAAAGTCAAAGCACACTAAGTCAGAACAGACTGAAGGTCTGGGGCGAGGTTGGTGCATATAGCTTGAAAGTTTCAGAGAAGTAGCGTTTAGAAATTTTGGGTCTCATAATAATAATAATAATAATAATAATAAGTTTAAACAGCAGAACAGAATGTTGGCTTTGTCAAGTCAATATAAAAATCGCAGCTTGTCATGTTACACAGAAAGCGCAAACTCCTCCATCCTGAAGATGTCAGAAAACATAAACTCTGACCGCAACAAAGCCCTGACACTGGAGACTCCTTCCATAAATGCTAAATAAACGTCTCCTCACATAAAACTTCACCAGATCAACGATTATACATGTTTAATTCTTTTATTTGATGCATCTATTATTATAGAAAATTAATCACCACCATGTGATCCACTAGAATTAATCATTCAACAACACTGCAGTGTTTTTGTTTTTTTTTGGCTTGCTGGCAATAATTACATTGTTGTTGTATCCACTCAGACTGAAATGCACAAGAGTAAATCAAGAAAGTGCTTCGCTTCTGAACATCTACATTCCAAAGTGGAACACATAACTTCATCTGTTTGTTCTGTCCTTTGATGGTTTCTTTTTGCATTATTATAAAACCACACTAAAGCATATTATTTCCTTCACCAAATAGTTTCTGGAAGTCGTGTTGCGTTTCAACAAACAAGTCTGTCCTCCGGTTTGTGGGCGAGGGTGAAAGAAAGGATGAGGACGAGGGCAAATAAAAAGGACTGAATTTTAATCTGTGACATCTGCTTGTTTTTTTTTTTTCATTTTGCATAGAAAAACGGTTACATATTACAAGAGCGGGGATGGGGATTAAAAAAAGATACAGTAGTGTGGTTTACTGGCAAATCTGACATACAACACGAGCGAACAGTGAGAGCTGTAGCGCAAATATCGTAGAGAGAATCCCGTCTCTCCGGGCAGTAGTGACCGAAGTGCATCATCATGACAATATACAGCTCCAGTATAAACTCTAGTTACACTCTTCCACATGTACATATTTACAGACCGAGTGGTTAGTTCCTCGCAGCACACACTCTCATTCACACTTCAATTGTTCTGTGATTATCTGGAAAACCTTTGGCTTATTGGGTTTTTTAAAAGTGAAAATAAAAGATTTGAAAATCAGACAGTGGTTTTGATGGTTAAAGTCACAGGAAAGTGAAATATGTGAGTGATGTTTTTTTTTTTTTTAAAGGTTAAAGTTGGTCTTATGGGCACAATGTCCAGTATGTCTACGTGTACTCAGATGTAAAGTGGACAGGGCTCATTTAAGGGTAGATCTGCATAAGTTTTACATTTATAGCATTTGGTATCCAGAGTGACTTACAAGTATCTCATTTATACCTCTGAACAGTCAAGGGCTAAGGGCCTTGCTCAGGGACCCAGCAGTGGCAGCGCAGGAACTCAAACTCTCAACCCTCCACTCAGAAGTCCAATGTCTTACCCACTGAGCTACCACTGCCTGGGCTTTTCTGTCAGTTTTACCATCACCAATCACAAGGCTGATATCGCTTGTTCCACACAGCCTTCAAAAACAACTTGTTTTCTGTGTCCTAAAGTTGTACCAATGAGTGTAGTAGGCTGGGTGTGTCTAAGAGAGACGGGTGTCACTCAAGCATGCTCATTAGAATACTAAGCCACGCCCAATAGGACACTTCTGAAATTGGTTTAATTCAGCTGCAGTGGTTAGTGTTTGAGCAGGTTTATGTTATTTCAATTTCTTTTCTTTTTTTTTAAACCATGGCCCATAAATGCAAGCCATGTAAACAAACCAAAAACATAACAGCAAATTTGGAAACACATCAACATTAAGTCAAAAAGGGTATGCCCTTATTGAACGTCACATACTCGTTGCTGATTGGTTACAACATGTGTCAGTCCGAGAGGCCGTGGAAAACAAAAAGCGTAAGGATCTTTACAGTAAGAGGAATATGAGCCTAAACGAATCTACTTACGCTTCTATTTGTGCTTTTTCTTTTATCAAGGGCATTCATATGATGTTATTATAGACATGCTGTCACTTTTGCATGGCATTAACATAAATATGAAAACACAGAGCTGAAAACCTGCCTAAAGGAAAGAAATAATAACATAAGTAAATTCTCATTAAATCACTTCCACTAGGTTAAACTTGATACCAGACTGAAAAAGTGCATTTCTTTGTCCTTGTGTCAGTCACACGACATACGACGTCAGCAAGAATGTGATGCTTAATAAGGAACTATACCCTCCATTTTGTGTTTCTGAATTTGCTGTCATGTTTTTGGGTTGTTAATGTGTATTGCTAGTTTTCCCTCATCCAACATTTTCTGGATATTTAATATAACTAAGAATGTTTACATACTACAAATAAGTTTTAATATTTTGCACGGTTTCCTGGGACTTTATGCACAGACATGATATTTCAGTTGTTTCTCAGCAGTAAAGGCGACTGGAAGGTAGTGAGTTCGAATCCCATGAGAGCCGTTATTGAGCTTGGATTTGATTCAGCACTACTAAGATCTTAGTTGCTATTGTTGTGTTAAGTTGCATTTCAGTCACACCGTCCTGCAGAACAGCATCATCCCTTCATGTAAAGTTAGTGTGAAATCACAACAATCGTGGTATTTCTCCATGGGAAAGGTCAGGGTAAAGAAAAAAAAGACAGTGATGGGCCCATTTCATTGAAAATACCAATCAATCATCCGTGTGTGATGCGTACAAAACATGATCCACACTGTTTTCCCCTCCCATGAGGTTTACTTCAATGGTACACACAGCCAGGCACTTGTCGAATTGATTGTGGCTGAAAGAGCAGCGTTTACAGTTCACAGTCTCAGCGCTCAGAAGGCTCCCACTTCAGTCCCCCATGGCCGATACGGCTTAGCAGAACTGGCGCTGGAGCTGCTCTGCTGTGACGTCGACGATGTAGAAGAGCTGGAAATGGAGGGGCTGATGGTCGCCGATGATGTCATGCCAGGAGCGAAGAGTGGGAATCCAGCGGGGAAAGACAGGGGGAAGGTTGCAGAGAGCGAGAGCAGGGAGGTGGAGAGTGGCGGTGCTATGCTGCCGGCGTGAGAGAAGGAGGCGCGATGTGGCTCTGAAGAGGAAGATGAGGAGGAGGGCGATGGTGTGGCGTGTGCTAGAAAGGCTGCGGGTAGCGGGTGCAGCGGGTGCAGAGGATGCAGGGCCTGAGGGTGGTGTGTGATGGATGAGGCGACGAGTTGAGAGGCGCAGCTGCTGAGGTGTGAGACGAGGCGAATGCGCAGCGGATCACTTGAGTCCAGTCCTTCTACCGAGCTCAGGTAGCGAGCCACTTCGGTGAGACACTCACGGAAACCGATGCTCATGAAGTCCATGGCCAGAGAATGGAAATCGAAATAACCTGATGAGAAAAAGAGAAAGCATGGTTTACCCTTTACTCTGGCAGTTATCATGTCGTTAAGGTGGTCATGAAAGCAGTATATTATGATATTGTTATGATGTCGGCTTAACCTTCTAAACTCCAAAGAACGATGGATGATTCAACACTTTCACTGGCAATAAGTGCGGCAAAGTCAGGAAGCAGATCAGACAAAAACACTTGTATATTATCCCAATGATCAGCTGATTCAGTGCATATACACTAGTAACATGGTATCTTTCATTTTTGTATATTTACATTTATTCATTTGGCTGATGTTTGTTTTTATCCAAAGTGACTTATAATTGAGAAAACGTGAGCAATTAAGGGCTTAAAGATCTTTCTCAATGATGCTCACAACCTTCAGAAACATTCCCACAGCCTTAACCACTGAGTTACCACTTTCTGTCCCCAAAAAAAAAAAAAAAAAACTCTCCAAATTTTTTACCATAAAGCAACACCACGCTCAAAACCACACCAGGATGTCAGAATTTTACGGGACCTCCCCCTTCGTGTGGTTTATCAGAGATTTAAAAATCCACTGTCCAGGTTCAAATATTATGTATTTCACCCAGAGATTTCCCACACTCTTAGAGAAAAGGTTCCTCAAAGGTTCTTTAAATAGTAGATGACATAAAGATTCAAGATTTACCCATAAAAAAAAGAAGAATCTAGTTATTAAATAACAGGAGTGGAAATAAGAGACAGAGGGAATGCGATGAGGAATTAACCCTTTTTAAAAAATTATTTATTAGGATGTTTATTTCTCTCTGTTACGTTGTTATTAGTCAAACTGAGCCAAGTATCGATCAGCTCACATTGGAAAAATAATTTTTAAAATTACTCCAGTAATTTTACTTTTTACGTTTTAGTAAAAATATAAAATTAGACATTTAAGTCATTTAATTTTTATATTTTTAAATCTTTTTTATTTTCATGTCTCCTGATATGTACTGATTATGACTGGGGATTGTTTTATTCTTTATCTAGTTCAAAGCTTTTATGTACAGCACTTTGAGATTTTTGGACTCGAAATGAAAAGTGCTATATAAATATAAATAAGATTATTATGATTATCATTATCCGAACATATGATTATGTCAAGACGGCTCTTCAGTCAGGTTAGAATGAAGCCAACAGCTGATGCATGGCGCTGATCCCTTCTGCGCTGAACACTCGGACTGTTTGTGTGTTTGTTTTGTCTCCCCAGTGCACCGAGTTTACACTCGCTGTAAAGCGCAAACACACCCCCAGCGGTGGGGTGTGTGAATGCGGCCCGCTCGCCTCCCACTGGTTTATCAAAGCAAACACAAGCTCGGGGTCAAGTGATGCTTTTGTCCTGCCTGCGCTTTCCCACGGGCTCAATCCTGCCATTAGCGTCGACTTCCACTCCTTTAATCTGAGCCGAAAGGAGCCGAGCGCTCATGTTTCACAACACACACACACACATACACAGAGAGAGCGAGTGAGAGCGAGTGAGAGAGAGAGAGAGAGAGAGAGAGAGAGAGGAAGTCAATTAACTCTTTACCTTTTCCTCCTGTAGCCTGGAGCATCTTTAGATGATCTACTGTCATCTGCAGTATTTCAGCCTTCTCTAGTTTAGCAGAGCCCTAATAATAGAAAATCTATTTTGATATTTTTCTCAATTTTTAATTTAAGGCATCTTTTTCTTGACCCGCACTGGGACTGTTTTTCGTTTTACATGCAGAACACATATCAAACCTAATCATTTCATTTACACTCACCTGCTTCTCGAAAGCAGTCGGCACCAGGCGACGCAACTCCGATAAACTGTTATTGATCCGGTCTCTCCGTCGCTTCTCGATGATCTGCATTAATAAATCAGCACTGTAGTGTAAACATTTGATTGCATACACACACACACACACACGCACATATATTACATTTTTTTTCTGTAATAATCGTGCTGATGCTGAGTTGCTCACCCCTCTGCGTTTTTTTCGGGCCATGACCTGTGAGGTGGTGGTGGGAGAAGCACATCTCAGAAAAGAGCTGCTGCTTTGGCTGTAATCAGAGAGATGGAAATGGACTCATTAAACACGGGGTGTGCTGTTATAGGAAAATAATCAATGACAGTGTGGTGTGGTGCCACCCGATGCAAAGCAGAAATGCTCTTACCACTCTTGAAATGTTTTATTCCTCTTATACCACAGCGATTTACCGATGAACTGAAGTGTGCTATGTGCAATTAACACCTGTTGAGACTTTGAGTTTTTTACCTCTGAATTAACGCTCAAGGTATTGACAGATACAGTGCTAAATTGACTCATACAGTGTTGAATAGACTCTTACAGTGTTAGATTGACTCTTACAGTGTTGAATAGACTCTTACAGTGTTGAATAGACTCTTACAGGCTTAAATAGACTCTTACAGTGTTGAATAGAATCATATAGTGTTAAATAGACTCATAGAGTATTAAATTGACTCTTACAGTATTAAATTGACTCTTACAGTGTTGAATAGACTCTTATAGTGTTAAATTGACTCTTACAGTGTTGAATAGACTCTTATAGTGTTAAATTGACTCTTACAGTGTTGAATAGACTCATACAGTATAAAATTGACTCTTACAGTGTTGAATCGACTCATACAGTGTTACACTGACTCTTACAGTGTTTATTATCTCTAATATATCTCTAATATATTCTTTATATCCGAGTCCAGCTTGACACTAATGAACCCTGTATGTGTAATTCAGCAGGGGCTTTCCTTGTGTGCCAGTTCCTGAAAACTGATTCATTTTAATTATCTTCTCTATTCATTATTATTATTCAGCAATAAAATGATTAAGGATCATTATTATAATTTACAGAGGACATGGTCCAATCCACAGCGGTTGAATTCTATCTTAGAGTGTTGCATTAACACCTACAGAGTTAAAGTGTCTCTTTCAGCTTGAGAAGTATTGGCACCCTTCAAAAGTAATGAGTTTTGCCAATGATTTTTGTAGTGTCCATTTCCGTTCTTGATTTGAACCCTGATGAAGTTTAAGATGGTGTCCTAAATAGGGATGGGTAATGTGACAACATAACATCGATATCGTGATAAATCATGTCACGACATGTCATGATAAATACGTTTTTTCATCCAATATCATGGATATCGTGATACCTTTTTAATCAAATTTGAATTTTTTAAGAAAATTACAAGATAATTGAAAGCACTTGTATCGTTAAAATGGCAAAATGTTAGTCAGATTTTTACATACTATCATTTTCAGCATTATATTTTTTTAAAAAAATATATAAAACCATTTCTTTCCATAGCCATAACGTATCATCGAACACTTTTGTGAGCAAACCTATATATCATGATACATAATGTGTGATGTAGAAATGCCTTTGAGAATGGTGATGTGATATATTTCCCACCTCTACTCCACATACATAAAATGAAGAATGTAAAGGATTGCAAAATATGTTGCAATGTTATCTCCAGTCTTTTTTTTTTTTATAGGTTATAAGCCTCAGTGCTGTTTTTCTCCAACTATTCCCTTCAGAAGAGATTCAGTTTCAACAAATATTAACTGTAGCAGGCTAAACCTTTTGAAAGCAGAAGAAATTGAACTACTTAAGAAAAACCTTTTATATATATTTATTTGAGTCTATCAGTCCATCTGGACATTGTGGGTGTTAAATCAACCATTTTCTTCAATGAAGTTCATTTTTAATATAATTAAAATAATAAAGGACCAAATCATGAACATTATAATCTGGAATGACAGAGTACATGATAATATCCACTTGGACTGAATTATTATGAAGTCTTATAAAACTGCATTAACACTTGTAGAGCTGAAGTGCCTCTTTCAGCTTGATAATTATTGGCACCCTTCAAAGCAAAGCAAGAAAACTAAAAAGCAACACAGATTTTTTTGCAACATTCATTTCAGCCTGTTGATTTAAAACCTGCCCTTCAGCAACAATAGAAGATGTAATACAAATGAAATGTAATTTCCAGAGAAACTGGATGTTTTTGGATAAACGTCTGGTATCAGCTGTCCATGCAAAGTGCTTCTGAGGCTTTTGGAAGAGAAACCAGTGGTTTTGGGTTTTGGATTTTTGTCCACTTGTTGTACTACTCTTCATTTTACTACACACACACACGCTTGCTTCCTTGAGTAGTTTAATTTCTTCTTCAGAGCACTTGTTTCAGTATGAAGAGAATAACAGCACTGAGTCTTGCAGTGTGTGTGACCAGGTTGGAGGCAGAGTGCAGTGTCACTCCTCCATGCAAAACCTTTTACACTCCTTTATACTTCTCTTTCTGTGCATGTGGACTTTGACATGTCCAGCTGGACAGAAATGAACTCATTAGGTGTTCAACCCTTTTTTTTTTTTTTTTTTGCAGCGTCATTTCCTAAACAGATTTCCCAAGAAACCTGTATCTGTCTCCATTTTTGATTATAACAAACTCTTATTAGTATCAATAATTAACAATAAACCAATGGTAATTAAAGCATAATACATTTCTTTTTTCCAAAATAAAAGTGAAGCAAGTGAAGTGGTTCTACCCCTGTGAGCTATGTAAATAAAGTTATGTTACTGCACTTACGCGGGGTAATTATTCTCACTGCCCACGTCGATGGTCTCGTCCATGTCGCTGTCGGATGTGCTGTCCTCACAGGGCCGCTTCATGTCGGCGCGAGCGCGAGCGCGAGCTTCAGGGGCTGAGAGATCGGAGCGCGAGCGATGTGCGCACAGCTGGTCGTGGCGCGCGCGCGCCTCTCTGCGTAATCTTTTCTTTTTTCTTTTCTTTTTTTTTTTTTCTCTTCCCTCCAGAATCCCTCTGAGCTTCTTTTCCCACGGAGCGCTCGAGCCTTGGGCGCTTTCCTGACACGCCCACATCCCTTACCGGACAAGCCCACTACCCACTTTTATGGCACGCCCACATCAGAACATCACAACAGCAGCAGGAGGAGAAAGAAAATGAGTCAGTGCGCTGAAGAGTCAGGAATCAAGATTCAGGATTCTTTTATTGACGCACAACAGTGTTTCGTGCTAAGTTCTGTACAGACTAATAATCAACAATAAACAACAGCCTAAACAGCAAAGTGCAAGAAAAGAGTGCGTGAGGGAAGGAGAGGATGTGCAACAGGACACATCAGGGGTGGAGCGATACCACTGTTTCTTTCCCAATACCGATACTGAAAGCTTGAATATCGGCCGATATCGATGCCCATTACATATTGTTTCCCCTTTAAAATCTAATATAAATATTTCTTATAAATACTGAAATGACTAATATTCAGTATATAAACACTTTGATTAAAATGCATAGCTAAAACATGACATGCACCAGACTACAGCTTTTTTTTTTTTTTTTTTTAAATTCAGTTAAATTCTGTCACATATACAGTGGAGTCCAAAGGTCTGAGACCACACTGAAAATCTGGGATTATTTTTAAATAAACAGAATAAACAGAAGTTTTTAGAATTTGGAAATATTTAAAACAAAGAAAGTAAATGTTCAATATCTTGAATATTCACTATTCAAGATTCTGCACTATTTCTAGGTCCCTATTTAAACGTTCATGTAAACATTTCAGATAATCTACTTTTCACTCAAATTGTTGTCAGTAATATCACTTGTAATAAAAATTGTTGTATTAAACTAGAAAAGAATGCAAAATAGAAGCGTTTTCGCCAGTGCTCTCAGACTTTGGATCCTACTTTACATAATAAATATGATAAAGTATAAATATAATAAAATCAATCCTTACAAAAAAATGTCTCACAATGTCTCTTTATATGCAAACATGTCCAGTTCTCTAAAAATCCTTTCCAAATCCAATTCCAGTCCTTTCCATTTGCTACAGATTTGGATTGAATTTGTTCATTTTTTCCCTCCAATATTGCTAGTACCTTCAGATTTCTATACAGATTAATAAAGTAGACGTGTAACAGCGATGATTATCTTCAGAATTCGGAGTGCAGCTGTAACAGAGTGATAAAGTATAGTGTGTGCAAACATTACAGCAGGACAGATTGAAAGAACCAGCAGTTATGAGTTCTCTGATGGCAGAAGAAAAGAAACTGCTTCTGAAGCGTCTTGCTTTATTCATCAGCAGTCTGTAACCTTTGCCAGATGTACAGTATATGGGATGAAGTAATGTCTACATACTCTTTCCTTGTTGCTCTGGTGGTAGCATTAAGAAGACATGTCTTTTTTTTTTTTTTTTACTATAACTATTAGAATTTAAGATACCTAAAGAACCACTGATGAATCTTGAAATCGTTACTCTAAAATCTAATTAAAGGTATAACACACGCATGTGTATTACGCATGTCACATGATGTGTAACGTGTCCCCTTGATGGTATCACCACGGCGACAAGGAAAAGTGCAGTTTCTGAGAGTGCAATCCCGAGCTGTTTGATGCAGCCGTAAAGTCTCTCATGAAAAAGACTTCAGGGGAGAGAGAGAGAGAGAGAGAGAGAGAGAGAGAGAGAGAGAGAGAACTAAACCATTCAATTTGATGACTGATGGTCAAAGCGCTTGGAAGTTTTTGGACTGAGAAGCTCTGCATCCTGCTGTCCATGATCCGCTCGGTCGTAAATTTAAAATGCATCATCATTATCGTCATCATTACCATTTAGAGCACCATATTATAGAGCTACAATAGACACTTCACTTTTGTGAATACATACTTCGCTTTTAAGGCAAGATATCAGCTTTAATTTAATTAATAATTCATGTTTAAAAGATTTTTCCCCTTGACCCATGAAACTCGATGTTAAGACAGTGCATCCGTACTAAACATTTTTCTGAAAATTTTAATGTATATGACTGAATATGCAGAGATTGAAATATGCCTCAAAAATACAGCAATATTTATGCTAGGTTTAGTTCAAATATCCAAAATCTCCATTTTCGCCTGGTCTGGCAAAGTCATTTTACTTGAGTGTTGTTAGGGCTTTCTTGGTAAATCTTGTTTAAGCATAAAATGCAGTATTAAAGTATTAGAAAGGCGAACTGTATCAAAAACTTTTGCAGGGGAAAAAAGTATATTTAGTTATATTTCATGATAATGCTTATCATAATAAAGAATTCTACATATAGGATTAAATAAATGTCAATTAAAAAAAACCAAAATAACCCCCCATATGTTTTGAAGCCCTAAAAATAAATCTAAAGGCAGGCAAACTAATTACTGATGATCACATAGACTTATTCTAATGAGGAGACTCTAATACACCGACTACAAGCTAAACATTTTGTTGTCTTGAATATCATTACGCATGTAGTCTAGGAAAGGCGTCACTTTATGGCTTTCATTTTTTTTATTCAAATATGAAGATATAAGAAATATACTGTGGGCTACATAACATCAGCAACATTATACAGTGGGAAACACGTAATTAATCAAGAATTCTAAAATCCTGTTTCTACGAAACTCATATTAATTAAGTTGTGTATATTATGTTAATATAATGAGTCTCCAGTGTGAAATGTGTGCTTTTTTGTGCTTTTGTGGATATTCAAAAAACAACGGACACAAATTAACACATGTACCCATACAAGCGCATACTGGAGACTCCAGCTCAATGAGCGGTTTCCTGGGTTAACAGGACATTGTCTGGGAGAACACACACTCCCTCCTGCCTCCACACACACACACACACACACACACACACACACACACACACACGCACACACCCCTCTGTCATGTGCCTTCGCCCTGGTGGAGCATAACACACTCTCCCAGGCATCCTGCCAGTGCAACAGGCTCTGTTCCCACAGCTCGGCGCAACACTGAAACCCAATCACCATGTGAGAGAAGGCACAGCGAGGGCCGTCAGGGGCCGCCGGGATCTCGCTGCCAGCCGTGAGGCGCCCGCTCGCCACCGTATTCTCCACACTGTTTGTGTTTGCTCTATGCCCAATTGAACCAACATGACATAAAACCAGGGAAATGCCCAGCTACCATTGTGAACCAGGGCAGTGCTTGACCTTTCTCACGTTAATTTTTCACAGCTTAGTGGTTTGGATTGTTTCTGAGAAAGTACATAGCCATCCTGAGAAGTCATAGACAACGTATCCCATCTTCTCTTTGGCTAAAAACTAAAAACAAACAAATAAAAAAATAAAAATAAATAAAACTATCAGAATATTTTAGTACAGCAAAACCAATATTATAAGAAAACTTTCCATGAACTGAAGGCCCTTTAAGCAAGATCACTAATACACACTTTAGCTTCATTTTAGATGAAAAAAAAAAAAAGCATCTTAATGCATATCACTGATTCATTACACACAGAAGCAAAAAGACCAATGTCAAAATTGTCATTATTGCTACAACAATATCAAACCATATTATGAGGCAAGAAGACAAGCAACAGAGAGAACACTGGGCATGTGAAGCATGCAGTGTGACAGCTAGCCAGGATTTGTCTGCAAAAGCAAGCCCTTTTTTTGTTTCTTTTTTCTTTCTCTTTCTTTCTTTTTTTTTTAGACAAAAAGAACTCCAATGGATTTGGCTGCCACAGCCCCCTCAATCAGCTGCCTGGTCTGAAAAGAATGATGTTTCAGCTAACAGGCTCCAACAAGTACCATGGCCAATAATTCTGCCATGTTCCATGCAGCAGCTGCCAGGGGTCCAATATTTATGCCCAGACCTCAGCTAGGCATTTCAGTTTGGAGAGATTATTATTTAAGGTTAGTAATGAAACCAACCATATTAATCCAGTTGTCTGTGGTGCTAAATTTTTTTTTAAGGTGTCTTGTTTATGCTTTAATGGTCTGAAATGAGAACTCCAAGGTCATGATGAAGAGTCAAATTATTAGAACAATCTGGATGCCAGAAATCTACCTTTACAGGAAAAACCCATATAAACCACTTACAGACAGTAGGTAGCTAGCCTTCCTACTAATATTACTGGTTAATTAGGAAATAAAAAACTACAGGGTGCAGTAGTATAGTAAAATAATCGGTGATGGGGTGGTGCGAAGGTTCCACCACGTAAATGACTTTCCTGTAAGAGCCTGTCCTGAAGTATTTAATTCTTCTTAATAACACAGTCATTTATTCTTCGTTTTCAAAGAACAACATGCCATCCTTTTTATGCACTTATAGTTACATTTATTGTTGTGGAACATCCATGAAACAGGTTTGTTTCGGTTTTCACTTACGTTATAGCAGCTATAAACATTCGTTCGCTCACCAGCCTGTTTTTCTCTCTCTCTTGAAGCCGAACAGCACGACGTCCTCCGTCCTGATGACTTTTCTGTGGTGGAAAACTTAAAGTTAAACTCTTATCTCTTATCTCTTATCTTATCTCTGACCTTTAGAAATCGTTGACACTGGAAACTGCTTCGAGAAAAGTTGCCTAACAGAAAACGTCTCCATATCGATAATTATCTGTTAGGCTTAGTTTATGTATAGCGTAAGCCCCTGTGAATGGGTTGTTACTACGCAAACCGTGTGTAGCATTGTCAGAGCTGCTGTTATAGGAAATACATCAACACTTTCAGAACACAATCAGAATCTAGAATTCAGCCTCTTCATGCTGGTTATCAAGGATACACTATCTGTCTAGCTTTTTTTTTTTGTAGACGTGGTATCTGTAGTATGTGTTTTTTTCCCAACTTGTAGGAAAAAAAGTATGCAACAGGGTGGATGGAATTAAACTTAAAAACATTTTTGGTCATGTAATGACTTTAATAAAAGAGAGATGATTTTATTATTATTATTATTATTATTAATTAATTTATTTAATCTTTTTCTCCTTTGTGGCATCCCCTCTCATTCGGATCTCTGCTCAGTAAATCCAGACCTGCTGGAGTGCCTCTTGTTTTCCTTCTTTATCGAGCGATAAAGTATATTTTCCATCCTGTCATCACTGTGACCAGGTGAAGCTTTTATAGCTCCAAATTTTATGGGTCCGACTTCACCCCGTGCCCCTGGCTCTCCGCCCATCATCCTGTCAGCAGCCTCTCATAGCACAGCTCTCTTCCAGGTGTGTGTGAACTCACGAGCTAATTAAAGCAGCTTTACGCACCCCGGAGTTTCCCTCGTTTTCCCTTGCTGATGGATGTCCCTCTGTAAGGTTTTTTAAATCTTATGAGGTTATGAATTAAGGACAGTGCTGCCCACAGAACTTGCTGGAATCTTATGGTAATTTGAGAGGACATCTAAGTAGTCTGAGTCCTTTCAGTCTCATTAAATCTACTTTCAGCCCTCAGTCTCAACTGAACCCTTTTAGGCTCTAAATATTAAAAATATTAAAGTTAGAGTTGGTGATTTATTTTTGTAACACTTTTTGTTAAATACAGTACTGTACAAAAGTCTTAGGCACCCTATTTTTTTTTTTTAGTACAAACTTTGTTATAGATTTTTATTTTATGATTCAGTACAAAACATTTGAGATTTCCAAACATTAGTTTTCCAGCACAAAATTAAATTTTACAGAAAAATGTTTGTATGTCAGTTAAGAAAGCAGCAGATTACATAATAGACCACTTTTCAGACAAAAAACATAATGAAGGCTGCTGGGTTTTGCTGCAAAAATAAGAAGCGAGTGTGACAGTCAAAGTTTCCAGAAGAACTGCTTCTGCAGCTCATTCCCTTATAAACCTGCACAAAATATTGTGCACCAAATATTAACTTTGTTTCACTCATTACTGTTTACTGCTCTTTATAGTATTTTTGAATGTAGAAATATTTAATTTCATTATTTTTGAAGGCATCTTTGCTCTACAGCATTTCTTTGCTTGTGACTTGTGGCCAAGTATGGTGACCCATACTCGGAATTTGTGCTCTGCATATAACCCATCCAAGTGCACACACACAGTAGTGAACACACACACACACACACACACACACACACACAGTGAACACACACCCGGAGCAGTGGGCAGCCTTTTTGGCTGCGGCGCCCGGGGAGCAGTTGGGGGTTCGGTGCCTTGCTCAAGGGCCTCACCTCAGTCGTGGTATTGAGGGTGGAAGAGAGCGCTGCTCATTCACGCCCCCCACCTACAATCCCTGCCGGACCTGAGACTCGAACCCACGACCTTCAGGTTCACCTTCGGGTTACAAGTTCACAGTATAACAAATAAATAAAATAAATAAAAATAATAAAAAATTCTAAATAGAATATATGATAATAATAATAATAATAATAATAATAATAATAATAATAATAATAAAATATTTCCTTTAAGAGAACTGGACCACCAGTATCCACCCAGTTAAGAAAGCTCCGCCTGTTTCACTAGCATTTGGCTGTTCTAGCCTAGGCATGTGTCATGGAGGGAACATTTGTTGTTAACTGCATTTGTTTGGATTTTGTTTTTAAGGCGATCTACCTTTAGGTAACTTACTTTAAAATAGCTGACAACAACTTCAATGCCTGTAGGATTTACAAACTGTAGGTTAGATATACGTTGCACACAATGCCTTCACAGAGCATCTGAAATTAATGTTAAGTTTGCTAAGGTTGTGGCTCAGCATGCAAACTGTGACTGGGACTGCCCACAGTCAGTGTGAAGCACAAAGCGCGGTTTAAATGTCACTCTGAAGTGGCGGAAGGGGTCAACCATTGAGCCTTCAAAAAGCTCAGAATCAAAAAGAAATGCCCTGCTCACTAAAATATCATTTGTTATTAAATGAAGTTTTTATTAAATAGTTATTGTGTCAGAATAAGTAAAAGGTGTGGTGGGCATTAATATAGCTGATATGAAATTTTAATTACTAACTGGTTTTAAATCAAAATAAAAAGATGTCTTTCCTTGCCATCTGTACTGTAGCTGGGAGCCAAGGGAGCAACATTGTTCATGGTATGTGTGTGGGAGGAATGGCATACTCTCTCTCCCCTGTCAATCACAGCGACACTAGCTAATCATAGGCGTCTGTGAGCTCATGTATGCAGAAAAGGGTAGATAGCACCTTCCTCCACCCTGCGACGCAGCACAAAAAGGACGGGTTCCCTTTTGAGTCTGGCTCTTCTCCAGCTTTCTTCCTCATGTCCTCTCAGGTAGTTGTCCTTGCCACTGTTGTCTCTGGCTTCTTCATTAGGGAGCTAAATCTACGTCCCGATTTCTGTAAAGCTGCTATGTGACAATATCTATTGTTAAAGGCTCTATACAAATAAAACTGAATTGAATATTAATTCTGTGAATTGCAGTGTTTGTATTTCCTTTTATTATGACCTTTGTTATTTGGTTTGCTTGCACAGTCCATCCCCGGCCCCTAAAAAAAAACAACAGCCACTCATATTAGTAGTTAGACAGGAGTGTGTAGCAATGATTCAGCCCCCAGCAGAGAATATGACGCTGTGCCCTCTGGGAATAATTAGAGCATGATTCAGAGCGGCTCCAGCCTTGCAAGACGGCTCAGCGTGAAGGTTCAGTCTCTGTGTTTGTGCATTTCTTCTTTTCCCAGGCAGGAGGAAGGATTCCTTTCATCCCGTACATAGTTGCCGTGTGCAGGCGACCGACTCGGCCCCAGTGCCTAGAGAGAGACGCCCGGCCCTGGTGTGCCACGCTATCAGCCGTTCCCAAGGCTGGCCAGTCTGGGAAAAGCTAGGTGGATGAGTTCCAAAATCAGCATTACATGCATTATTGTTTTTTTGCCCTCCCCGCGTCCCGAGCACACAATGAAAACAACAGCAGCGGCCACGGTCTCGAGCCCTCCCTCCGAACACAAGGCTGCCCTTAGTCACTTGCAAAGTGGCCTTTGCTTCTACAAAGTTAACTGCTTCGTGGCAACCAAGTGTTGCCCAGGCACCAGCTTCTTCTGCCTGGGGTCTGCAGTGTGTGTTTTTAACAAACAAACAAGTAGCAAACAAGTAATTCAGCAGTAAAATCGTAGAAAAGGGTTAAAAGGGTTCTGAGGTGTCATTTGGCCCATGGAACTCTTAAAAGTGTAACTTGTTTGTTATGAAAACTCATCTCAGACAAAAATCTCATTTTTAGAAAGTTAAGGTTAAGTTTATTTTTTTTTTTAGAATAAAATAGAATTAGCAAATACATAAAACTAGCATCCATGTTAATGGTATGAGGACATTAAGGGCATTATTTTTAACTAAAATTTCACACTCTATCTATAATCTAGGTAACAGAGTTCTACTTCCAATGTGACCTTGCCAGTCACTGTCATAATATCACTGGAAATAAAGAAAAATAGAATAGAAAAACGTACTTTTCTTCTTCCCATGATCTTCGGAAAATTTGATGACGAACTCCTTGTTGAACACGTGACTTGTAGAATGTTCCAAATATTTCATAGGGGTGAATGTGTTCAGATAACAGGACTAATATCTATATTTTTCATAACCGATAATGGATGACTCAATGAAAAAGACTAATATCTACATTTTTGAAGCACAAGATGTTAAATGGATTCACAGATTTATGCAAAAATAATAAGATTTATAACAATAACATACAATTTCAAGGTAAAATGTAGTTTATTGGGCTGCGAGAGGCAAAAATGCTGTGGTTTGGCTAACTGCTAGCTATCACAGCAGTCAGCGTATCCATTTCACACATAAACTACTCATTTCTGAGTCGGAGTAAATAGAAAGTTCGGAGGAGAGTATCAGAGTCATGATTTTGACACAATGTGCATGTGTAATATTTAGATATACAGAAATGTACACCATGCACGGACATCCTGATTACTCTTGACATTTGGCAAATGTTGACCTTTTTGCTTGCTTTTAATAACACAAGCTCATGGTGTGACATCATCCAAGGAAGTGATTGTTTCCATCAGAATATGAGCACAAGGAGAGTTTTCCTTACACTCACTGAAACAACAGCCTCTCTCTGAGAAAACAGAGACTCAGGTCTTTCTTATTGTTGTCCAGCAGCTCAGAGACAAACCAGCATCTTTTTGTTTTTCCAGTGAGCAGGAGCCTCACAATAGCTCTGGCCGCTAGACTCGGCACCTCTTGACTCCCGGGACGTATTATAGGCCCTTTATTACTGTTTAAGGTCACACAGAGACAAGCGAGTGCATCCTATATCAGGAAGCGCTGTCCGTCTCAGGAGTGAAATATTTGGCGTTGAGTGGGAGCGGCGGTCGCGAGTCGGATATCCTGGCGAGCGAGAACATGGCAGACGGGCTCCAGGCGTCGCACGGCTCACCGTTGCACAGAATGGCTTAGAATAATAGGGCCCTTCCTGCCATTCTCAGCTTCAGCGCAAGATTTCAGTCCAGCTAATCTCATCCGCTGCTGCCTGCTGCTGCGTGGCTGCAGAGTGTTTTTGAATTTTATTTTTTTTGTTTTTGTTTTTTAAGTAGATGTACAGAACAGCTCTTAAAGACGTGCACAATGTTACTTTAATATGAGAACATTTAATGCACGGCCTACAGATCATATTCACAGGTTGAATCAATGTGACAAAAGAGATTTACATACAAGACAAGTGTCCTCTTTCTATTTCCTGTTCCTAGGACCTAAGCTTCCTGTCAGGATACATAAGCTTAAGGAAGCCTTGGATTTCCATTCTATGCATACAGCCCCCATTGTTCAAGCGTACCCTCAAATCCCCCCTCCCAATGATACACACATTTGTGCGGCACCAGCCGAGCACACACACTTTCTCTCTAAGCTGTTTTGAAGTTGTTGATGTGTCTGTTTTGCCTCTTATTTCTGATCCATAATTGCTGCTAGAATAAAACATTTCTTGAAGAGAACTGGCCTAATGGTTTCCATCAACAATTACTATCATTAGATGTAGCTAATGGAAACCAGTGGTTACTGGTAACCATTAATCATGGTCCATTTAGGAGGAGTTTTTTTTTTTTTTTTTTCCAGCAGATATGAAATGTACTGTATGGCAGTTTTGCTGTCTTGTTAGCCAATTCTGCAAACAGCCAACACACACAATTTCAAGCAAAATAAGGAAATCCACAAGCTTTAACCCCACCCCCTCACAACAACTTCAACCATTTGTAACCCTTCATATGTGTTGGAAAATTTGTGATACCATACACATAAACCATAGCAAAATAAACTATAAACGTAGCTAGCTAAGTAAGAAAAGGTTAGAACAACCAGTTTAGCATCATACATTTAGCTCAAAAGACATCATTTACCTCATTGACACCATTTGTACATATACAGTATATAAATAAATATCCAAATCACATTGGAACTACACTCACTGGGCACTTTTGTTAGGAACACCCGTACACCTACACATTCATGCAATTATCTAATCAGCCAGTCACGTGGCAGCAGTGCAATGCATAAACTCATGCCGATACGGGCCAGCAGCTTCGGGTAATGCTCACATCAGCCATCAGAATAGGGAACAAATGTGATATTAGTGGCATGATTGCACAATTTACCCGTGTTCTAATGGCTACTTCCAGCATGATAATGCACCATGTCTCAAAGCAAAAGTCTTCTCAAACTGGTTTCATGAACATGACAATGAGTTCAGTGTTCTTCAGTGGCCTTCCCAGTCACCAGATATGAACCCATTAGAACACCTTTGACATGTGGAAGAACAGGAGATTCGCAGCATGAAAGTGCACCTGAAAAATCTGCAGGAATTGCGTGATGCACTCATGTCAACATGGACCAGAATCTCAAAGGAATGTTTCCAACATCTTGTGGATTCCATGCCATGAAGAATTGAGGCGGTTTGGAGAGCAAAGTGAGGCCCTACTTGAGTATTAGTACAGTGTTCCTAATAAAGTCTTCAGTGAGTGTGTATTATTCTAATAGCTCCAGGTTCAGAGTGACTCCAGGTTTGGTTCAGAGTGACTCCAAACTACAGTATATGCTTAGGAAGAAAGGGATTCATCCAAAGCTTTTAGCCTCTAGCTTAATGCTGTGCCAACTGCATATTTAAATCATCACACACTTGCTTTAAAACACATCGAAGAATTAGACTTGCTGATGAGGATATATCTATTCTTACTTGTTAGCTATATTAGCCTTGTACTGTAGCTCCTGTGCAAAACTAATATGTTGGCTGTTTGACTGTTTTCAGGATAAGCGGAAGCCGGATTAGTGGCTGTCTGCTCCCGTGCCTCCACACTACAGCTGCTCTGGACACCCATGGCTAGAAGTAAATGTGTTAAAGTCATTATCAGCCAAGAGGGAGGAAGTCATTGGATACACATAGAGTGACCCGACCGCTGTGAAATCTCAGGCTCGGCCAGCAGGATACAGTCTGGGAAAGACATATGCACGTGGCACTGACCAACGCAACCAACAGCCATGTCTCATCTCCTCTGCAAAGGACATCAAACTAAACGAGGACAGAGAAGCTGTCGACATCTGTGCTGAGCATTATTCCCCAACACCCAAACTAAATAAACATGAAACTTTTACCCAGGATGAACCAGGAGCAGGTCTACTGTGTGTACTAGGCCCAGTCACCAGAGATATGATATGTTCAGCTCGGATGAAATGAAATGACATGAAAATTTCCACATGGGCCGATTTTTCTAATGCGCTTTTATAAAAATTATTTTTAGGTTTTAGAATAGATGTTCAGTTTTCCAAAAGCATTGTAGGGTTATAATCATCTTAACTGGGAGAGAGAGTATTCATTTTTAAGCTCACTCAGCCCTGATCATTTAACACTGAGAGTAACAAGGTGAAATAAAAGTGTAAAAAAGGATCAGTCTTTGAAAAAAATAAAAAAAAAATTTATTTAATTAATATTTCCTCCATCTTTTATTCCATACCCACACAGAATTCTGCTATGCATCATGCATTAATATGATAACGAACAGATGTATCTGGTATTCACTCACTTTCTCTCACTTTCACTAATCCTTTTCAGGGTTGCGGTGGATCTAAAGCCTAACCCAGGAACGCTGGGCATGAGACAAGTATGGGATGCCAGTCCATTGCAGGGCACCATGCACACACACACACACACACACATTCACACCTATGGCAGTTTTAGCGTAGTCAGTTCACAATGTTTTTGGGAAGTAGGAGGAAACCAGAGAACTCAGAGGAAACTAACATGGACATGGGTAGAACAAAACTCCTGTGACCTGTGACGTGACAATGCTACCCACTCCACCACCCTGCACTGGGTATTTTTACAAATAATTTTTGCATTGTATTGGTATTAAATCAATGTGGAGATCAGGAGGATGTGGTAAGAATATCCTATGTGTAATGCATGCTGGATATCGTAGTGACAAGGCAGTGATTAAATAAAAGACAACAATATAAAATTCTGTCGAAACAACGAGTCTAAGATATACAGAGCACTGGCTACAGAATACTACCTATTTATAATAAACTGCATGGTATATAAATCAATAGAATTACCTACCCTGATGTTTTAGATGTTTCGACACCTTATGTGACCGCATTTGATGGTTACAAGTATCGCAAAATAAACGGATTGTAACTTCCTGTACAATGAACTTAAAGCGTGAGCTATGACCTGAGTACAAGGTGAAGTGTATTTCCAAACACTGACACGTGCTCATTTTACTATATTCCTTCAGCTCCCTTTTTTCTATGTAAGAAACCCAAACATCCTTTGATGAAAAACATGGCTCGTGGCCTCCAGACAGCAGCATCCCAGTCTCAGGAGTTCTCCTTGGGTGAGGCCTTCACATTATTTCATCCGCTCAGGAAACTTCCAGTTATCAGAGCAAGACTCGGCAGCGCCACAACACTGATATGGACAGCTGGTGATAAACAACACCGGGTGTTGTTCTAACGAGCCAGCCTCATCTGAGCCGTTCTACAGAACTTAATGCACGTAAGAGGACAGTGAGTCAGCGTCAGCATGAGCCCAGCAAATTTACCTCAGGAAGTTCTCAGTAAGAAACATATCAGTAAGTTATTTTGCGCTTGAGGATAATAAGGTAGGTTTTGAGGTAAATTCCCCTAATTATTTTTTTTATACTGTTAAAAATTGAGATTTAAAAAAAAAAAAATTCAATGAATAGGTCAGTGGGATGCAGTAAAAGCACATCCATTACTAAGCTGTAAACAAACCAAAAGGATTATATATTTTATATATCATGAAAATAAAATGAACATTTAAATGAACTTTAGTTCAGGAGCATTACCTCAAGAACTTTACCTCAGAAACTTTACCTCAGGAACTTTAGTTCAAGAACCTTGCTTCAAGAATGTGACCTCAGAACTTTATTTCAAGAACTTTACCTCAAAATTTTTAGTACCGGAACTTTACCTCAAGAACTTTAGCTCAGGAACCTTAGCGCAGAACTTTACCTCAAGAACAATAGTTCAGCACCTTTAGCTCAGGAACTTTACTTCATGAACTTTAGCACAGCAATTTAACCTTAGGAACTTAATGTGTGTAGGTCCAATATATATTCTGTAGTTTTCATTCTGGAGGCCTAAAATTAGTAGTTTTGGGAATTGTTGCAGATACATTTGACTATAAATAGGTTCCATGCTTTAATCAACAGCATGGATGACTACACTAGTACCATATACAGTACAACCCTTATTTATTGTACACCCAATTTAAACAGAATATGTGCCATCACTAAAGCATCACTTTACTGTCCACATCGGACAGTTCTGCCAAAATTGAACTCATGGTGTTCTCTCAAAACAATCATTTAGCTAAGGCCACCCTTAGCTTAAGTCCACCTTATAACATTCTACATCCAGAAATGTAAGAATCAGTCAGTAGCTTGTTTGCATAATAGGGAAACAACACAGCAACATGGATTTTCAATCTCTGTTAATGCAAGTACCTATATTATTCAGAATATTTATTCTTTTGCCTACTAAAGTCAACAATTTTATCTAGCTGACACAAAAAGGACTTTGCCTCAGGAACTTTACCTCATGAAAAACATTAACATCTATACTTCATAAAAATGAGCTAGGCAAATTTACTTCATAAAATATGTCAGTTTATCCTTGAAAAAAAAAATTGTGAACTGAGCTAGAGTTCTTGAAGCAAAGTTCTTGAGGTAAAGTTCTCGAACTGAAATTCATAAGGTAAAGTTCCTCAAAAATTCTAAAGTTGGCTGACAATGTTATCTGACTAAATACCGCCAAAAAAATGGGCTACATCAATTAAGCCTTGACAAAAATCTGTTGCTGATGAAAATGAATTACCAGATACCTTGGTGCTAATGACTTTCCAATAGGCAAATATCTTAAATGTTTAATTGTTCAGATGTAAATTGTGCTCATTGTCCCAATGGTAGTGTAATGGTAGTCTTTTCATTATAATACCACTGCTGTTGACTGAACATCTCAGCCTTGGTTTAGGAGTTCAGCCTTATCAGTGGTGTGAGCTGCTGAAAAGCCCTAGCACACATGCTTGACCCAAACCTCTGGCCTGCTGCTGTACTCTCAGATCCTGCTGAATATTCAGCTGAAGGTGACGACATGGGTTCAGCTGGCGTTATCAGCCCGAGAGCTGGGCATGACAGCTATGCACAGACTCCAGATCAGTTATGTGAACACTATTCCTTCACAGATACAGCAGGGGAAACCTGGTTACACTCCCTGCAGCTGTGACTGTGGTGGTCCAGGCCTGGAAAATACCTGTCATCAGAAGGGCTGCGATCAGGAATCTCCACACTTTCACACCAGCAATGAAATGGAGGGAGAGGTGTTCACGACATCTCCCAGATCCCTCCTTCTCCACTCTCTTTTCTCCTACAGCTTTTTTTTTCAGCTGCTTATCACTGTCGAATGCAGGGTCACTTAATGTGAGAGCTCATCAGTTGAAAATGGTTTTAATTACTACTGCATAAGCAATAAGTTACGTGAAACTATTGTTAATATGCGTTAATTAGAAACAATTACTTCATATTTCTTCACTTCTCCACACTTCTCATGTTTACTTCTACTCTGTCTTGCCCAAGTCCCCTAAGCAGTGTTTGTGCTTGTATATAGGGTTTCCTCACATCTTATAGGGTCTTTCCTGTTACCCCAGGTTGTATACTGTATATACACAAATTTTTGCATTACATCTTATGTTTTGTATTGAGGTTACCTTCACCTATCATGCATGGTGTGATCAACCATGACAGTGGGACAGAAAAGGACATCCAGGCCAGACTTGGGAGCCTTAAACACATTTCACAGATAATCAGATCTAAGCAGGTCTGTTCTCCTCTATGGCTCTGAGTGCTGGAGGGTTACAAAGAAAGATATGACACAGAAAGAAGCATTTCATCATCAATTTCAATATCTTCTGGCCGAACATAACCAGCAACATCATGTTATATCAGAAGACAGGTTGTTGCAGCATTGTCCAGGAGATCCAGCAATGCCATCTGAGGTGGTTGGGCCATGTTCTAAGGATGCCAGCTGAGAGGATCTCAAAGAAGGCACTACATTGGACACCACCAGTGAAGCGCATGCCAGGTCACCCTGAAGCAACATGGTGGAGAACTGTGAGAAGACCTAGATAGAATGGGACTCTCATGGGGTGTGGTACAGGAATCAGGCCAGGACAGAGATAGACGGTGATGCCTCACTGGGGCCCCAACAGGGACAAAGAGGATAAGTAGGTAAGTATGGTGATTGACACGTCAAAACACTAATCTTCTGTATATTTTAGTGCATCTCCTTCAACTCATAGTCTCTTGCTTCCTGTTCCTTTATGTTCTATTTGTGTATTTGTGTTCCTGATGTTTTCTGGTGGGAACCATTATCTGTCTAAATTGAGTACAATGATTATTATGGCTTTCTGTGTATCCTGAGCAGTTGTTCTGGGGACCCACTGGAATCTGTGATATAAATCGTGTATACCCAAGTCCCACCCTTGCTTCCTTGGATAAGCTCACCTGGATGGATACTGTAGATTTGTGCCTAAGAACTGCTGCTGTAATCATAAAAGATTGTCCTGTGCTTATTCAAAGACTCTCAATCTGACAATCTTCACAATCTGAACATTCTTTCAACACACTTAGTACAGTTTGTCTTTACTCTTCTACATCTGTATGCTGTAATGATTTAGAATCCCACTATCCAGTGTCACCCAGAAGAGGACGGGTTCCTCTCAGTTTCTTCCTTATGTCGTCTCAGGGAGTTTTTCCTTGCCATGTCTGGCTCCATCATTATGGAGCTAGATGTGCAGTACATCTGGAGCTCTGTAAAGCTGATTTGTGATTTATTTTGGTCCATTGTTAAAAGCACTATGCAAATAAAAATAGAATTGAAATGAATTGCATAAAAAGCTCTATTAATAGCTCTATATGAGATCAGTGAATCCATAGTTAATGGCTTAACTCCTTTATTTTTCTGTTTTATTCACTTTCCTGTTGATTTGTGGTCCTGTGCTACTGCACAGGACTTTTCCTTGACTTATTGTTTCAGCCGAGTTTAGCTGTAGCACAATGAGTTTGGGGGAAAAGTGGCTTGGTCTGGTGTACTCATTACTGATCTACAGTAAATCTAAATCTATGTCTGGATTTCTTTACAGCTGCTTTCTGTGGCTAAAAGCTATACAAATAAAGCTACATCAATAAAATGAATTGAACTGAAATGTAGATCATTAATATTACTATTGGAAAATAATACCGTTTTGCATGTGAATAATTTAGATGTTTATGTGCTAATGCACTGTTTTTCCTCAGTGTTCCCCTCGTAAATGATACCGGAGATGCAGATTGGCAGCCTATTGAAGAAAATATTTTGATGATGTCAGTGAGAAAGAGGGCAGTGAATGGAGGTGGAAGTGGCAGTTCATTGTTTGGCCGGGTAACAGGATAAGGCCAGAGTACTATGGAGAATAATGACACGCTAGACTTTTATTACTACCATTGACCAAACAGCTGTGGGGGGCAAGTGGCTGGCTGCCGTGGAGCTCGGTGCTGCTGCTTCATGGGATATGACAGGCTGTGGCTGCTGTTGCATGAGGCAGCACTCTCTCGCACTCTCTCTCTCTCTCTCTCTCTCTCTGGAAGTGGAGGCTCAACTAAGTCTTCAAAGCAGCATATATACCGCAGCTGGCTAGCACAGAGAAAGTGTGAGAATAACCAGCAGAAGCTGATGTGCAGCTGGCAGACTCACATACTATAATTGACGACATGTCTATGGTTTGGGGTTTTAAAAATAGAATTTTCGACACAGTACAGCTATTTACACCCACAAAAAAACCAAACACAAAATAAGATAAGTTTACCAGGGGTATAACGCAATGCCTATACCTGTGTCTGATTAGTGCTCCAAATATCCATATCTGTATCTGAATTTGGATGGATTTGAACCTAAAGTGGGCATGGCCTAAACCAGAGATTTTATTTTAAATGAATTAAAAAAAAACAACAGAGGTACAGTAGAAATACCAGCATAGTGTGTAAATTCTGGCTCTGACAGTTCCTCAACCTCAGCTACATCACTCAAGTCATTATTGTATTAACAGTAATACATCGTATGTGAGCTTGGCCTACATTTAAAAATGAACTCAAAGTATTCCTCTTGCCACCATTTATACACTCAATATAATACATTGTAAGAATCTCTGGAATAAAAAAATATTCCACCTATAGTAATGACTACTTAGAAAGGCCATTTTTCACCACTTGAGTTTGGATCCTACAAACGGCTGCCGTGTGCGTTCTCCCTCCAAACCCCCTTAGGCACTCTTCAATTATTTTGTTTGGACCAGATCACAGGTGTATTGGGGGAAGGGAGAATTTCTCCAAAAGGAAGTGGGTCCCCAGGACAGGGGTTAAAACACTCTGATGCAGAAAACCAAACTAATTAAGTAAATACATGTGTTAGTCAGTAGGATGTGGCAATAATTAAGATGATGACTTTAACATTTGTACTCTATGGAACGCCAGTAAATGTCTTAAATGTCTGATTTGTCATGGCATGCTGTTATGCTGTTATAGGAAAATAATCAAGGACAGGGTGGTGTGATGCCGTTATCACCCTGACGTTGATTCTTTTCCTATAACAGCATGTCTGAGGTGTTTTATTCCTTTTATAGCACATCAGTTTGATGCTTTCATAAATACACTTTAACAAATATTATAAGTACGTCATTCTTTCATTCATTGAAAAATAAAAAGAATAATACTTTTTATTCATTTGTAGTTATGGTTAACATTGTGCAAAATCCATGACACAAGTGAGTTCTTGTAATCTGTATAACAGCTAGAAACAACCACTCCCTCACCAGCCTTTCATTTTTCTTTCTGATGAAGTTAAAAAGACAAGAAATTGTAGCTGGTCATGTTACTGAGAAACCACTATAACGAAGATGTTCCTGTTTCAGAAAACCTTTTGACTGTTGCAAAGTGGTGACACAGATGACACCATATGAACAATTACACACTTTTTAACATCCGTATATGTGGAGTGTCTGCTATACAAGTCCCTGTGTGATTTGTTACTATACAAATGCGTCAGAGCTGCTGTTATAGAAAGTGAGTCAATACTTTCTGACCAATCAGATTACAGAATTCAGCAGTGCTGTGGTAAATACAGTGCATATGTGTATTAAACAGCAAGTACTATTATACATTGTACTTGCCATATATTACATATATTTCTGGTAACACTGGACTGTGTAATGTATTATCTTATTTTGGGAATTGCGATTTAATTTCATTGTACTTGTAAAATGACATTCTTTTCTATTGTAGTCTGTAGAAAATCCCCTTGCAATGTACAAATAGCAGCCTGTGCATTTAAGGATAACTAGGCAACACAAGGAGAGGAAGTGAACTCTTAACACCTCAGCATCTGAACTCATATTTCATGCCACAAGGCAGACGTGCAGCTGTTTACAATGGCCCAGAGTGGTCACTTCCACACAGTCACGACCTCACATCCTGTACGACTGCTCTGTCCGTCAGACCTTCAGGGAATCACGCTCATCACACACATTCAAGAAGTCACCTGCTACTTCTTTATCTGCACCGTGAACTTCATTCGACTGATGGTGAGAGTTAGGGGTGTCTTAGTCGTTCAGTCAAATCTGAGTGCACCCCACGAACTGCTTTGATTTCTTAGATAAACTGCAGATATAAGAACTAAGACTAAATTAGTTAAAAAAAAATCCAGAATCCGTGGTGTGATTTAAAAGTGGTAATGTCAAGCGCCATTATGAACCATTGTCTCTTTTACAGCCATGAACTTACCAGTTTTTCATAGCTATGTGGTGTTTTATATTATGTTTTCAGCACAGACAGATTAACTCAAACCTGTTAGTAGAATCTGAATAAGTAAAACTACAAACCTTCTGCATAGTGTTGGTTTTTAATCCAAACCAAATAATATCTTGTTTTACTGCTAAACTGTGAAGCTACACATGGATTTGCAATCATAATTTTCTTTCCCATTAAACCATGGATCTCTCGAAAATTTAAAGTAAAACTCCAAGCAAAATAATTCCTAAATTATTAAGCGATATTGAAGACATGATATTTCATCACACAGGCACCATCACAGATTTTTACGGGTAAACTAAGGATATTCAAATCTTGTTTGAGAAATATAATTTGACCAAACTGGCTTAGTTTTTGATAAATAACGCTAACAATTTTCAGGTTAAATTTGGTTTTGTACGACAGATGTTTTTACATTTAAGGATCAAAAGCTTAAAAAAAAAATCCAGGATGAAAATATTTTAAGGTAAATACACGACAACAAACGTCAACTATTGAAATCCTACCCAGAAAAAATAAACCTATACTCTTATTCACTTTGTTCTACACAGTAGTTGTTAGAAAATGCTGGTTCTTTGTGAGTGTGGTTCCTGCAGAGACCTGTATTGTCCTCAGGCGTCTGTTTAGCTGAAACACATCAATCAAGTGGAAATCGTGTGTTGCTCTTAATTTGCCTTAGCATGTGTGTGTTTCCTGTCCCGCTGGCTGATGTCGCAAAGGTCAGGGCCATACATCATGCTTTGATTGGTTCGCCCTCTGCTACATTAGAAAGTAAACGCTGTGTTAAAGTGCTTCGACTAAAAGTGGTTTAGTTTCCTGAAATCAATTACAGGACAATATAATAATATGAAATAATACAATAGCGAATAGGTGACTACTTACATCATGTGCTGGTGTGGAAGCAATCAGAAATTAAACTCAAGACAAACTTTTTCCTCCATTTTTGATGCTGTAGAAATACAGTCTAGTCATACTACGCCAGGCGGTGCTAACTTACACGTTAACTAGTCCATTAAGCAAAAACAGGTCTATGTATAGGGGGGCACGGTGATTTAGTGGTTAGCACATTTGCCTCACACCTCCAGGGTTGGGGGCCCAATTCCTGCCTCTGCCCTGTGTGTGTGGAGTTTGCATGTTCTCCTTGTGCTTCAGAGGTTTACTCCGGTTTACTCCAAAGACATGCGTTGTACGTTGATTGGCATCTTTAAATTTTCCATGGTGAGTGGATCTGTGTGTGATTGTGCCCTGCGATGGGTTGGCACCCCATCCAGGGTGTCCCTCACCTTGTGCCCCAGGTCCCCTGGGAGGCTCCAGATGTTGTTGCTGTGCTGCAATTTCAGACCAAAATGAATGTTTGAAGTTCACTATAGGAGAACAGCACCAGTAGCCACTCAGGCCTGTAACTGTAAAAGTGCATTAAAGGAACTTTTTAATTAGCATTACCTGCTCTGACAGTGTTTGCCGCTTCGCACGTCAAGCGTTCTGAGGTGGGAAATGACGTTATTACAGCTTCAAATTACCAGTTACAAGGCGCCACGAACTCTGCACAACTATCAAGCTAGCTTTGGTGGCTAGCAAGTTAGAAGCATGTAAGCTAGCTGGATAGGATAAGCTAAAATTGTGCTATGTTCACTATTTAATTTTAAGCAAAAATAAGAACACAAATACAAACACTGTTATGGCTAGCGGACAAGTAAATCACTTGCATTCTGAATGAAGTTTTGTCTGCCATGTTTGTTCAAAAATGATTTGCTTACACTGAGAAGGATACCTGCAATGGTTCCCTCAAATTTTGCCAAAATAAAGGCCCTCAGACTGCAGCTTCCTTGTGAATGGCCCAGCCTTTATCTCCAGAGTGTGCAGATAATGCCAGAGAAACATTGGGATTGGGACACAGCCTCCACAGCTGTGGTGTGAAATTCAGGACGCACTAATGAACCGTGTTAACACCGTCTGACCCCGAGCTGTGTTCTGGAAACAGCCTGGGTCACATGAGGTCACGTGAGTGTCCAGACAGGCCACTGAGGCCTTGATGTAGCCAGGCATGGATGCCATAGGACACGTGTGAACGTCTCTTCTGCCTTCCGGGCGTGTGTGTGTGTGTGTGTGTGTGTGTGTGTGACAGCAGCTGGAGCTTCAATTACTCTCTGATTCGTTATAAACCTGCCCTGCTGTGTCACACACAGGAAACATGGGATCACAGAGATCCTTACACACAGGACAAAGAATGGAGTTAAGGCAAAACAAAATATTTGTTTGTGATGAGTGGCCACATTTTATCTTGCAGTTGGTGGAAGCGTAGGTGAGATTGGAAACGGCAGCAAATAGTAATTGCCAAGAAGACAATGCGGCTAAAGGCTTGAGAATATTGAATGGGCTCATAATCTGAGCTGCTGAAATGCTAGCAGGAGCGTCGTTGCATTAGGAGCTTGAAAAGTAGCTAACTTTAGGAGTTGCCTACAGTATAAGGTGCGTGTTTAGCAAATTAACTTTGTTTACGATGTTATAAACATGTCTTGAATGTGCCCACAAACAACAAAGTTGTAAGCATCATAAGCATATATATATCCGATCCCTTGATAGATTCTTCAGTCATATTATTACCAAGTAGTGTCAGGTTTTCTGCTGGAAACCGGTGCACAAAAGTGCAAAGAGCCAATCAGATTTCACCTTCAAAATCCTGAAGCTTGTGCCAGAAAAGTGTACGAAGCTTATAGATGTTCAGTGGCCAGAGTACAGCGCATATGAGGCTGAGAATAAAGAGAGAGTAGCCCAATTAGGGCAAGTCAATAGGGCAGCTTTTTATCTAAGAAGGCGATATATTGTGTTTTTTTTTATTTTTTTTTTTTTTATTAATTATGCACTATTTGAGGTGGGCCAATCTGTATAACTTCTAGGCTGAAAAAACAATCCTCTGATTACATGCATCAAAAAGAATAGAAAATGAGAACATAGAGAATGCCATGTGATGAAAAAATTTGTTGGTTATGTAGTAGTCTTTGAGGGTTTTCATGTCATTTTGAAATGTGTCATAAAGTAAACCCAGGACATTTCAAAATTTTCAATTTTCAATTTATATCCGGATTTCTGTAACGCTGCTTTGTGACAATGTCCATTGTTAAAAGGACAACACAAAAAAAAATTAATAATAATGAATTTATAATCTTACCAACTTATTGTCTACCATATGTTCACCATAAATCTTAGAATTTTGAAACCCCCTGTAAATCTGTTGTAAAAAGGAAATTCATTATTTTTAGCACAAGGTTAAAACTAAAAAAAAAAACCAATGTTTTCTTTTTGGTCAAAATTGTGACCGATTGGAGTCATGAGTTGAACAATTAGACATAATTGTTTAATGATATTTTGTCCTTTAATCATTGCGCAAACAAACAACAGAGTACAAATATATATAGTGAAGTGAATTGAAGTGAAGTGAAGTGAAGTGAGGCCAAGTTTGGTGACCCATACTCGGAATTTGTGTTCTGTATTTAACCCATCCAAGTGCAGACACACAGTAGTGAACACACACCAGGAGCAGTGGGCAGCCTTATATTTTTTTGCTGCGGCACCCAGGGAGCAGTTGGGGGTTCGGTGCCTTGCTCAAGGGTCTCACCTCAGTCGGAAGAGAGCGCTGCTCATTCACTCCCCCCACCTACAATCCCTGCCAGACCCGAGACTCAAACCCACGACCTTCAGGCTCACCTTCGGGTTACAAGTCCGACTAATATATATATATATATATATATATATATATATATATATATATATATATATATATATATATATATATATATATATATATATATATATATATATATATATTTTCTTTT
>CM040993.1:14376196-14439731 GCA_022985145.1 Pangasius djambal
ATCCTCCAGGAGGCTTGGAGTAATATATCAAGTCAATGTTTGAATAAACTGACTGCTCGGATGCCTAGTGTTGTCCCTTATTATCAATGCAAAATGGTCACTAACTAAAGAGGATTTATGCTGATATTGCCCAAAAACCCTATTTTGTTCAGGCGTTTCCAAACTTTTGGAGGGCAGTGTATATATATATATATATACATATATATAAATCTCTATGCTATTCACCCTAGTCTGCACTTCATTTATATTATATTAAAATATTTCAAAATATAACCAAACATGTTAGTTGTGTCTTTATTATTAGATGTGTTACTTATTCTTTTATAGAGCTCCAATGCAGGTTCTGTCTCAGGTACATATTTTTCAAGAAGTCATTTATTTCAAGTCATTTTTGAATCAAATTACTTTGATCATGTTACTGACTATGCCACTCACATAAAAATGTTCATGTAAAATCAAGACAACAACTATTTCAGAGCTTTACAAACTCAAAACGACACAACTGTGACTGCCAGGATTCAATGGGTTAAATGTCGACTACATTATGGCAAATCCCCTTGTTATATACAAATAGCAACCTGTGCATTTAAGGATAACTAGGCAACACAAGGAGAGGAAGTGAACTCTTAACACCTCAGCGTCTGAACTCATATTTAATGTCATAAGGCAGACGTGCAGCTGTTTACGATGGCCCAGAGTGGTCACTTCCACACAGTCACGACCTCACATCCTGTACGACTGCTCTGTCCGTCAGAACTTCAGGGAAAGTCACCTGCTACTTCTTCATCTTCACTGTGACCTTTATCCCATGGATGATAAGAGTCTTAGAGGAGACCTAAAGCAGTATAGTGAGGTCTAAATGTCTGATGAAGCCCCTCAAATGATGGAAAGAGCACACTGAAAGTCATGTTGACTTATGACGACAGGATGATTATCAGTGTAGGTTTACTAATATTTCAATTCATACATGCAAAACATTTATGATCATTTCATTGTCAAAATCTGCAAAATTTAAAACAAATTGGTAAAGGAATATACATTAAATATTACATATCACTGCATTCTTACTTCAAATTTGTGTCATGAAGATGTTTACAGGAAAAATAGCATAATACGTTAAGAAATAAAGTTTTAAAGTATCAAGATGTAAGAGGGTCTGCATTACAATTGTAACATTAAATGTTAAAAAATCATAATTAATACAAAGTATACTCTGATATTATTATTATTATTATTATTATTATTATTTAATCTTTCATTTTTCAGAACCCTTTTTGATCCAAAAACATGAATTTTCCATTGATGTCTTAGACTTCATGCATATTTTGTGACACAAAATGTGTAATTTATGCTAATCTTATTTTACGTAAGCTGAGATGCATATCATCTTTGTTGAACCCCTTTTCCAGGAACTCCCTCTTTTCCCAGCTGTTATATTTGGAGTCTTGAAGTTTTCCTTTGCTTGTTTTTTCTCTTAGAAACATTTCAACATTTTCATGCAATTATTATTTGCATCCTCATTAAGATATTCTAAATGATCTTCAATGACTCATTAAAGGCCCATTTATTACAGCCTTGACCTTAGGAGAGAAACAATGGACGTGTCTCAGGAGAAAAGAGCCCGGTGGGAGCGTGGGTCGACTCGCTGCAGCCGTGGTGATGTTGCTGATGCTGGTGTACAGAGGAGGAGGAGGAGGAGGAGGGAGCCACCATGGTGGCGTTGGTGGAGAAAATAATAGCCCCAAGGTAGAGCGCGGCAGCAAACAGGAAGGGTGTGGACAGGATCCGAGTGCAGCTGCTGCGCCGAGTGCCCGTCTGTTCCCACAGTCTTTGATGTGCGGGCACACTGCGCTCTGCGCCATGAGATAAACACCCTGGGAGCGCCACTTTGTTTGTGTTACACATAGCTTTGTAATGAGACGTGGCCGCACTGAGCCTGGGAGAAAGGCGGCTGTCGGCCGTCCACTTTCAACGGCTGGTCAGTGAAAACTGACCTAATGCCCCGAGAAGCCGAAAAAACCCAGAATTGTTTAGCATTTGTTTACAATTGTTTGCTTTTGCTATGTACTCTTCACTTTATTACACTCACATAGCTTAATCGTTTCATAACAGACTCTGTTTTAGTTGTTTGTACCTTTTTAAATGCATTCCTCTTTATTAGAGGCTCTGTCAGATCCATTCCATTCCTCAGAGGCGCTGTGTTTGGCTCAAATCCCCTTTGTCCTTTCACACTCTGTAAAAAGTTATACTCACCTTGGGAATGCCAAGTACTGAGAAAGGCTATGGTATCACACAGGAGGGAGGCAGACATTCTTCTCAGGGCTAAATAAAGTCTCTGAGACACACTTTCTTATAGACCCAGTGGACTCTCGAGTAGCAACAGCGAGCAGCGTGTGGACGGCCCTGTGTCAGCACTTGGAGCTGGAAAAACCTCGCGTTATAGCAGGAGCACTGATGACTGCAAAGCCTCGGAAATAAACCTATGAGTAATGCATGGTGCTCTGAGAAGAACATGGCTTAAGTGTGTGTTCTTGAGTGCGTTTCATATACGAATTAGGGTCAGAGGTCCATCATTTTCTTATCTTAACTGTTCCTTTACGTGGAACAACTGGACTCACAGAACACTAATTTACTTCTTTTATACCACAGCATCACTGCATTCTCGAGTCTGATTGGTCAGAAGGTGTTGATTAATACTCTCTAACAGCATCTCTGACAGTAGTTCCAGCTGTAATTCAGTTCACATGTCTATATTAATAAGTTCATTCTAATATTTAATATTTCTGTAGTAGCAACTCATGCACAGTGACATGTTTGGCGAATAATCTATCTAAGACTAATAATAAACATAAAAATGTCTTGTTATTTAACAAAGAAAATGTATAATCATTGATATGGTGAAGGTTTCTGTAAGATGATTATTTTTAATAGTTATGGAAGGAGTCTCCAGTGTAACGCTTTGTAACAGTGAGTGATCTTTCTGCCAGAAGAACGTGTACAGGACAGAGGGCTTGACTAGCTGTGAGTTTTGTCCCTTTTTAACTTCAAGAGAGAAAAAAAGGAAAGGCTTGTGTGAGGAATAAGGAATATTTATAGCTGCTAAAATTTAATTAATAAACCTTAATGTTTATTAAAGTTTATTTAACTTTAACTTTAGTTTATTTAACTAACTATGAATGGATAAAATGCATGACATTGTTCTTTAAAAAAAAAGTAACTGTTGGCAAATTGCTGTGGTATGAGAGGAATAAAACACTTGCTGTTATTATTAATGTGCTGTTATTGGAAAATAATCAACTTTGTATTGGGCTGCATCACACCATCCCATCATTAATCATTTTCCTATCCCAGCATGCCCCAAGTGTTTTGTTCCGTATTTATTACATATTGAATGGAATATCCTTCATCTGACCCTGAAACTGACTCTAAGATGTGTAGTTTGTGTTCTACACGACAGTTATGCAATGCACAAAATGTATTGCTTTAAAAAAACGTGTTTCCTTAAGCAGCACATTTTCTGCTGAATACACTCTTTTACACACGGCGGACATTTCTGTCTCAGCCACACACCATTGTCATTCCAGTCCTCCGGCTTGTGACACTTTTGTGGTCTACTGAGCAGACAATGCTTTTTTTGAGCCATTGTTCGTGCCTATTTATAAAGCAAGAGAGCGGTGAGAGACAAACAACCACCCAGGTCCCATAGGTACAGGCTGTGGCCAATGTTTCAAAAGACCCAGGCGTGCCAGAAACCTCTAATTAGGCTTTGGTAGATTGGGGAATAATGAAATATCACGTTTGTTTTGACTACCCATCATGAGTCATCATGAGAAGGGAAGCTAATGGCTTACTTTGGAGTATATGTTGAATGCAATATGCGAGGAAGTGTGTGTTGTGCATCCTTTATTGCCCTGGTGTTATGAAACTGCAGCGTAGATACACATCTCTTTATGGTTTTTATGTCCATGCACTTGCGAGGGAAATATCAAGAGTCTGAATTGCTTTAGCAAACCTTTAGTTTTGGGAAACATGTCCCGCGTTGAAAATATAAATAATTACAAGTGTCCGATTCACTTTTACAGTGTGACACGAAAGTAATCCGGACGACACTCCCACCACAGGACTGCCTTCACAAGCCTGCGATTTGTTATTATAATGAAATCCGAATTATTCATTACAAATTACCATCGCAATAGGGCTTTTGGCTAGCTGTTTGCCATTTCCATATTTAAATCTGCCATATAAACCTAAATCTCTAAATGGCTGGTGACAGGGCATGGCAGAAGTGTGTAATCCAGTCACGTTTAATGAAGAAAAGCTCCATTATCCGAGTTCATAGACTACATGGCTGGCATTCAGGAGCACACAAAACCACCGACCCACTCGCCCAATGAGAGAGGATGGTTCATTTTTTCTGCTGCACAATGGGCCGAAGTCGTCGCTGTGGCTCATGATTATGCAAAATACTTTATTTTGCGACTTGGGCTTTTATTAAAGTGGCCTCACTCGCCCATTCCAGAGCTCCAGAGTTTCGAGTCCTGCACATTCCTGAGGAGAAGGAAGGGGGTGTGGGAAAGACCTTGAGGTTGCAGCCTCTCTCTGGATCAGCTGATTCGGCTTCATGTTTAATTCCTGGTACAGTTTGCATTTGTGTAAAGGTCAAGGCTTGTGGGGAAAGTTCACAAACGAAGAGCGCAGAACGTGATCGGCTGCAGTCTCCGGTAGATTAGCTAATGTAAATTGTTCTCGCTGATGTATTCTGCATCCTGAATTTAAAAAAAAAAAAAAAAAGCCTTTGTACATGAAATGAAATGAGTTTTATTTAGACGAGACAGACCACCATCATGCAAATTACTAAACTAGCATCTGAAACGGTGCAGCCATTTTCTGCCTATTGATGGCGTTCAAAATGGCTGCTTGTTTTTTTTTTGTGTTGTTTTGTTTTGGGGGATTTTTTTTTGGCACTCGTGAACGTGTAAGACAAAACGTGCATGTGCAAAAGGACCGCGCATAAATCTTGTAACCAGAGACATGTCATGAGATCACTGAAGGCTTTGTGAAATCGAGGTTAATTACATTTTGTGGTTCATTTAGAGACTCTAATGAAATTGGCATGTTAATGAGAGGCGGTGGAAATCAGAGAGTGCTCGCAGAGAATGGGGGCTGAATATATTTACACATTCAAGACTGCCTCATTCTTTCAGCTGACATGTAAACCATGATTCATTACCTACGGCTTCAATGCTGAAACACATCTATTTCACGCACAGACTCAACAACAGTGTGGCATCACACTTTCAAAGTTTGAAAGCGTCCTGCCTTTTAGAGGCAATAGTGGCTTGACGCTTGATTAAACACTCGGCTTTAGCAACTGCCGATGTATCATTAGGCTGCAAGGGGAAAATGAGGATAAACATTTTTCCTTTACCCTTCTGAGGTCTGCAGTGTTGCCTGTGACATGAAACATCATACATATTGCTCAATAAATTACATATTACTCTTGACTTAACATTAAATGTCACAGAGACCCGAGATCAAATCCATGGCCATAGCTTTGCAATTTGGCAGTGATAAAAAAAGCTTTTTTTTTGTGTGTGTTATTTTGTCCGATTTATAAATAAGCACTCTGCTCAGGTTTTGCATTTGTATTTATTCATTGTCGGATTTTTAAGACGTAAGTTAGTCTCACAAAAAAATAGCAGGATTTCTTCTCTTTTTTTGTATTTTTATTGGTTTAGCTTTTGTATGCAGTCACGTAACATAACGCTATCTGTGTTGGAAAAAAACAGATATGAAACACCACATATATGTTTGAAATCTAAGGCAAAAGTAGACATAACCTCTGAGGGTTAATGCTGAAGGTGTTCCTTCAAGTATTCATTTGCTTAGTTGATTAAAGAAAAAAAAAAAATCTAACGGAAAATAATGCATAATAAATTGATTCTTCTGACCGAACATTTGCCTGCGGTTGCTTAATTGCGGTTACTGTGTTTATTGAGATTGTGGTTACGGCTCAGGTGATTAGCTTACAGTATGTCACGCTCATGTGATCTGGGCTCGAAACATATGCTCCCACCACCTGTTGAATATTTAACAGTGGGAAAGGGTGCTCGGTGAAATCCCCATGGCTTCTATTCAGCATTCTGTGGTGTTGTGCCTGTTTTTTTTTTTTTTTTTTGGTTGTTGGATGGCCCAAAGGCGCCACGTCCAACACAACACAATTAGAGTGGCCGGCAGCGGAGGAGTGAGATAGTGCTGATTGCAATTACGTGTTGAACTCAGTGTCTCCGTCTCTGTCAGCAGCCTCTTTTTAAAGCTCACATCCTTCTACCCTGAAGTCACTGCGGCCTGATAATCCGGCCGTGATGACATCCTGTTGGAAGTGCCTTGTGTTTCAGAGCATTGTGTTGCACATTTAGTATTTTTGCAGCTTGTACACACCTGACAGCTCATCAGCTAAGGATGATAATTAACCTATTTAAATTGAATGCACTGAGAGCAAAGAAAGGATCACTTGTGAAATATTGAGAATCATCTACATCCAGAATGATTCAAGGATCTAAATCATGGTTAACCCAATAGTGGGGCTAAAAATAATATTTACACAGATTTCAGATTTCCCAGTGCTGCAAATATAGCTGATGAGCCAAGACATCTATCTAAAGTTTCTTTTTTTTAGTTTATGTCCTGGAATTTTGAGGCTAAATGTTCAGCATTGTGCAAACTCCATCTCTAAATCATAACACATTCACCTCAAAAGATATTTTTTGGTTCAGAAATATAAACATACAGTACACATAAAAGCATTAAATATACAGTACTGTGCAAAGGTCTTAGGCACCCTATTTTCTTTTTTAGTACAAACTTTGTTATAGATTTTTATACATTTTTATTTTTATTATAGATTTTTTTTATGACTTCTACATTATTGATTCAGTACAAAAACTTTTTAGATTTCCAAACATTAGTTTTCCAGCAGAAAATTACATTTTACAGAAAACTGTTTGTGTGTCAGTAAAGAAAGCAGCAGATTACATAAGACACACTTTTCAGACACAAGAACATAATGAAGGCTGCTGGGTTTCGCTGCAAAAATAAGAAGCGAGTCGACAGTCAAAGTCTCCAGAAGAACTGTGGCTGCTTCTGCAAGATGTTCAGTAACACTTACAGCTCATTTCCTTATAAAACTGCACACACTGTACCTGAGACTACACTTTTTTTGTTTTTTTTACAAAAAAGCAAAGGATCGTCACACCAAATATTGACTTTGTTTCATTTATTACTGTTTACTGCTCTTTATAGTATTTTTTTTAAAATGTAGAAGCATTTAGTTTCATTACTTTTGAAGGCATCTTTGCTCTACAGCATTTCTTTGCATGTGCCTGAGACTTTTGCACACTACTGTACATATACCACAGAACTGTTGAATTCTGATTGGCCAGAATGTGTTAATTAATTTTATTTTTTTTTATAGCAGCAGCACTGACAGTAGTTCCAGATACAGGAAAAATTTGGTTTTCCAACACAAGAAAGTCTTCAGAACAGAGTATTTTGCAGGTTCGCAGTAACAAGACAAACTGCAAATTTTATGTTATCAAGTTCAAGAGAAAGAAAAAAGAGATGCTGGTGAGGAGCAGGAACTAACTGGTTTCATGGATATTCCACAAAATTTAAATATAAACAGATAAAACGTATGACGTATTGTTCTTTAATAAACAAAAACATTGTCAGTGTTGGCAAATTGCTGTGTTATAATAGGAATAAAACACTTTGGCACACAGTGTTATTATCAGTAATAATAACATTATTAATTGTAGAAACATAACCAATAAGCATCAACTTTGATTAATTTCCTATAACCACACACCCTGTTACAAGTCAAATCAGACCTTTATCATCTAAATCAAGTCTAACATACCATTCCACCTTCAAACTTTGTATTTTTTTTTAAAGCACATAAAATGGCACTATATGCAGACGATGTTACTGTTTACACGACTTCCAGCTTTAATGGAAACTATTTCACAATTTGGTATTTAGATTAAAGCCACACTCCTACCCAAGTCTGATGTTTGCATAGATTTGTCTGCATGGAGGAAGCATAAGAAAATTGGAAATGGGATTATAAATAATCCATCTACAGTAATCTCACACAGACCTGACATACGATCAGAGTAAGTAGCTGCATGAACAGACCCACTCTGCTGGCTTTTACACAATACTGCGGCTTGGATTACATTGAAAATAATAGCGTGAGAGGAGCTGCTGGCCATATGAATGAGCGACAGGACCTATATGTTACACAGACTGGGGTCAGGAGCTGCAGTGTGAAAGCTGCTCTCGTTTACAAGCCTAGTGTCAAAAACTACCAGGCAAAAACAGGATGGACCAAACCCATTATTTTCACCCCATCGATTTAATAATAAAACATTTGGGGACATGCTATTATAGGAAATCAGTATAGGTGGGATGATGTGGTCTGACGTAAAAATGGAGTAACAATTTGTCAACAATTACAAAAGTGCATTAATATTAGAATGAGACATCACACGTTTTATCCATTTGTAGTTATGTTTAATGTTGTGAAACATCCATAAAACAAGTAAAAATATAAAAGTAGCTGGTCATAGGTTACTGTCTGTGCAGAGGTCTGTATACTCTCCCCATGTCTATGTAGGGTTTCTCCAGTTTCCAGACAATTCAGAGTAGCTAGTTCACTTCCCGGCATGTTTTTGGGTGGATGGAGGAAGGTAGAAGTTTCCTCGTGTACACGGAGAGAAAATGCAAAACTCTTCACAGACAGTAACCCGAGCTCAGGTTCAGAGAGGTTTTTTTTTTATAGAAACCTCTATAGACAAAGATCTAAAGTCTTTTGTCCAGAGCTACCACACTCGGAGAAGAGTAAAGAAATTGTAATTGAAGCTTTCTTTTTAGGCATGGGACAGAGGGTAGCATTGCCACGTCACAGTTCCAGGATCCCCAGACCAATCCTGAGCTTGGGTTACTGTTAAGTTTTGCATCTTCTCACTGTGTCCATCTGGGTTTCCTACAGGTTCTCAAGGTTCCTCCCACCTCCCAAAAACATGCTGGGAGGTGGACTAGCCATGCTAAATCGCCCCAGGTGTGAATGTGTGTGCACATGGTGTTGTGTGATGGACTGGCATCCCAACCGAGATGTATATTCCCACCTCATGCCTAGTGTCCCTGGCATAGGCTCTGGATCCACCATGACCCTGACCAGGACAAAGCGGATACTGAAAATGAATGAATTAACGTTCCATCCATGCCCACATGGCCCACAGGTCCTGACTCTCTTGAAGCCCATGATGAAAGAGGACCTTCATAAATGCCACCTCTGTCCATTTCCCATCAGGTCTAAAATAAGAAGCATGAGAAATGGCAGATATTGGTGACTTCCATCTGCACAGACAAAACAATGTCTCTGTGTGGAAGACAGATTCCACGCTTTAATTGAATTAACGTGTTAACATCGGTCTGTGGGATTCAGATTGTAGTGCACTGTGATGTGGCAGAGAGAAGCTAGTTTCCTGGACTGTGTCTCCTCTGGCACAGTGTGTATCACCCGGCAAAGGTCCTCTAATTTCCTCCATGAAATCGGAACTGCAATGCGAATGTATTAACAAATGAAGGGATTCCTTCACGCTCACTTCATGATCGTTCTTTCTTCTTGGTTTAATCAGTGTTTTCCACTAAACAGAAATAAGAACTGTCCAAAACAAACAAAGAAATTGGAAAGGAAATGAGATAATCAGACACAGTAGATTTTATTTTCATTAGTACATCACAGATAGCGATGTGTCTGAGTTTTAAACTGTGATATGTTACAGTACGGCTGAGTAAAACTTAAGAGTTTTAGTTTAGCATTAGTTTTTAAAACAGTTTTAGTTAGTTTTCAGTTTGGTTTGGTTACTTCCTATAGATTTTATTCTGAAGTTTATGATTTTTGTTTGATGTTTTAGTCTCTGTTTTAGTTATTCTAATTCTAGTTATTTTGTTAAGCTTATGGATAATTGCTGTGTAGATGCACTATCAAGTTGGTGCAGTTCGTTCCTGGATTTTGATACCATATTGAAAACATGTCCACATTACACTCACACTATTACTGACTTAACTAGAGCTTAATTCACATAAATAATTACAGAAATAAATAGTTGCAGAAAAAATTTTGGTTTGACTTTTTGTTTTAATTCTATTAGTGTCAAAGGTAATATTTAATTTCATTTTATTTATTTATTATTTACTTAATTACTTACATACTTATTTTATTTTGTATTTTCTTTTTCTTTTGTTTTTATTAACTAGAGTATCCTGGGATTAAATGCATGCGTTAGGTTAATAACCGTTTCATAGATAGCCTCTGATACAGTAAGAACCAAGCAATTGCCAAGTAAATGTCCTTTCCATTTTGGTGCAGTCTACCAGAGCAGGAGGATGTTGGGCAGTTTGGGAAAGCACCCAGATTAATCGGGCCACGGCACATTTCTCAGTCTCTTATCTCTTATCAGAGCACGGCTGGGCCTTTTCCCCCTTCAGGTTACACAGATGAAATAATGTTGGAGCGGTGTGTCAACTTTGGGTGGGAGATCAAGCTGCTGGATCACACATTACACACCATGTCCACACCTTTGGAATCTGAGATATATCTCACTTAGATATCATGTATCTCAAGCATCCAGTGCACTTCTAGTGCTTGGAGGGTTCAAGTGCATTCTTGAAATTTTTTTTTTTTTTTTTTGCTTTAAATATTCCTGGCCACTTAAAGACTAAACACAATCACTATGCAAGAAGATCATGCAGAGGTTGATCATCACGCGTCCGGTAAGAAGAAGGAAATTTGTAAAATAGTTTGCAAGGAGAATTAATAGAATTTTTATACACACATACTGCAAAATGGAAAATAGCACACCACAGAATACACATATATACAATAACACACTATAGTTACTCTGTTTACAGTTACTCCGTTTACTTAAGAAACATTGTGGACGTGTTATACTTCAACATTTTCACTCTTACTTGAAAAAAGAAAATGTTTGGCCATGATCTTCCTGCTACAGTTTTCCTCTTTTTTATTTCGATAGATTTTCTGCTTATGTTGTTCACTAAAAAATTCTTCAGTGTACTCCGTTCTCAGCTTGTCACATCCTCAACATGATGACATCACACCTTACACCACTCCATTGTTTTACCAATCAAACATTGTTGCATTAAAGACAAGTAAAATAGCTATATACTGTAACATGTTTCCTCAGAGAAGTAAATATTTCAGCTTACGAGAACACATCAATCTTGAGAAAACATTCTGCAGTAAATTGTGCTTGTGCTTGGCAGTTGCACGACTATTAATTTATACTAGTCGACCAATAATTCAAAAAAGCAGTTGACTAGTTGTCTCTTCCAAAGTTAAAGCAAAGACTGATACAGGACATCGCTTTTTTTAGACTATTTTGATGGTACAGTTAAATGTTGATCTTACAGACTTCTTTATGCTACACTGTTAATGGCAAAATAAATAGATTTGTGCAATAGCTGCACTAAATAGGCTATGTATGGGATTCCAAAGGACCCAAACAGCCCAACACACACTTTTAAATCATAAAGATGATATGAAAGTGAAAACATTCCATTAAAACATTACGCAATGTGCAGTTGGACTGTAGAATTGGCTTCAACTTGTCTGAAATATTTCCAGACTAACGAAGAACATTTAGCTTGCTTTCTTTGCCCCCTGCCTAGCTAATGTGTTGTCCACCACCTGGCGTAGTCAACAGCTCAGTGGCAACCGCTAAATGTCCTCCATTAGTCGACTAGTCTTTGCAACCACTAGTTGTGTCTTTGATAAAACTTAATGCTAACACTAGCTACGTCAAGCTAGCAAGCGCAGAATGCTAGCAAGCACAGAATGCTAAGCATATTGCTAATGCTCATGTTCTATTTGGTTTTGATCCAATCACCACTGCTTGTTCTGGAAATTAAATCTGATCCTATGTAGGTTTTTTCACTATACACTCTCTTACCCTTACCCTTAGAAGTTATTTGGATGACTACTTTTACTTCTTTAAATAATTTTTAAGCGATTTAGTCTTAACAATATACATTTGCTTGAGTAAGGCTTGTGGCTGCTCTACACACCGCTGTTTATCATTGAGCTTAATCCTTATTTAGCACACAATCTACAAAAAAAAACCCACACATTAGAAAGCCGACATGAGCACAAATCTGTACTTCTGTTTACCCACATGGAACCTCGCGTGTCCACATTAAATCAGTTGCCATTTCAAACATGGCTCACAATGCAAACACTGAGAAGGGTTGCTGCAGAGAGGAAAGTATAATTGTATGTCTCTGGGTGAAAGATGCTTATTCATTTAGTGGATCAACAGGAAAAGTGGTGGGAGGGAAGTCAAACTTGTGCTTATTTTTCTGGCTAATGAAAACCAACAACTCCGAGGTGGTTTGGGAACTCTGAACTGAGATAACAATGGAGGCTTTATGTGATACAAGTTATACATTCAAGGGGATTTTTTTGGCCACCTTCATTGTGTGAGGCAGTGGTAGTGCAGAGATTAAGAGACTGCAAGAGAGCCGCTGCTGAATTGTTGAGTAAGGCCTGTAGAACTGTTCAGCACTATGTGAAATTAGATAACAGAAAGAAAAAAAAAAAAACCAGAAAACCACCTACACTTTTATCATCACCAAAAAATTCTGTGAATATGCAGAAATGGAAATGGAAATTCCCTCAACCCTACACACACTCACCACCTTTCCCCTGTAAACTGGTGTTGCATGGCGTGTATACTGAACCTGTTACCTGATGTTTTATGATGCATTAGCCCATTCCATGTTCTTGTTCTTGGTGTGTAGAAAAGCACCTACTATAAAAACAATAATTAAAAACTAAAATTTCAAAAAAGCAAAACTAAAAGCAAAACTAAAAAGTAAAAACTTAACTAAGGAATGTTCGTTTGGTAAAAATATAGCTGAAAAATCGAGTTCCCTGTGGTTAAAAAAACAAAACAAGACAAAAAGATTTGACTAAATAACTAAAAAACTGAATAAAATGTTACTGTGTTACAAATGTGACTAAAATGTCTTCCAGTGAGAAAACCTAACCAAATGACCTACGTTCTTGAAAAAAGTCCCTTAGTGGAATGTTTTGTTTTGTTTTTGGAGGGGGCAACTTGTGGTAGATATGGACCTAAAGACTGTGGTGCAAAAGTGGTTAGATCACAACTAACGTTCGTGAGTTTGTAGAAAATATTTCTGTGGTGGAAATGCAACTAAAGTCCGTGGATTCTTAAAAACGTTAGGATACTAAAGTTCCTTAAGTAAAAATTTGACTAAATACAATTTCTCTGGTAAATATTAGAGTTACTGAAGTAACTTGTGGTTAAAATGTGACGTTGGTAAAACCTTGAATAAAATAAAGTTCCTGTGGTAAAAACTTGACTAAATAAAGTTTCTGCGCTAAAAACTTGACTAAATAAAGTTCCCGTGGTAATAAATTGACTAAATAAATTCCTGTGGTAAAATCTTGAATAAATAATGCTCCTGTGTTAAAACTTGACTAAATAATGTTTCTATGGTTAAAAAAAATGACTAAAGTTCCTAAGTTGTTTAAAAAAGAGGAATGCAACATAAATTTTAAGCAAAATTGTGCAATTTCAGCATTTGTGTCAAATGCTGAAATGATGAGTTGTGGGTAGTGTATGTACCTTCTTATCTACAACTTCATTCGTTTGAAATCAACTGAAATCTGACCACATCATTCTCTTCTGTTGGAATTTGCACAAATTTCTTGTGAGATCAGGTTATAGAGAGCACAGCTGACCCCAAACTATATGCATATGGGTGGTGTGTGTGTGTGTGTGAGAGAGAGAGAGAGAGAGAGAGAGAGAATGTGTGTCTGTGGTAGCATGACAAACAAAAAAATGACTGCACACGTGCAAAATCTGAAAAAAAAAAACAGCTCAAAGTAACAAAACCACACACACACACACACACAAACACTGATTCCCTCATCTCTGTGATGTCCATCCCACGCTCTCACTATCTGTGAACTCCTACTCACACGGCCTCCCTGTTCAACACACACACACACTCCCTCTCTCATTTTATCTGTGTTTCCCCCTCCACACACATACACACACACACACACACACACACACACAAACACACAAAACCTCTGTCTTTCTCTCACGCAGAGCTCTCCCTTTCTTTTATCTCATCAATTCCCTCCCTCAGGCTCACACTCTGCTTTTACACACCTTACCTCACAACATACAAACGCACACACACACACACACACACACACACACACAGTCTGTGCATTTAGATGTATGACATTGAAAGAGTGGGAGAAACGAAAAGAAAGAAAGCGGTGTACAATGTAAAAGGCGGAGGGACATGAGAAGCTCAGGATGAAGGGAAAGAGTGGGATTTCAGAGGGGACGAGAAAGTGGAGGAAAGAAGGAACACAGAGAGTGTGTTTACATGCACACTAATAATACAGTCCTTATCTGATTTGGGAAGTTACCAGACTGCATAAAGCATACTACAACATCAGGCTGTAATCAGGTTCCTTGAACTCATTCCTCGGTTTTAGCTCAATAATTGCTTTACTAGTAACACAATATCTTTCATTTTCACATGTGCGCAAACATAACTGTAGAGCAGCATGGAGAGAGAGCACTGACTTTTTAATCCGTCCTCAGAAAAGGTCTTAGTGCTGTTTACAGTTCAATTAGTATTTTACATTTTCACTACACTGTATACACACTATATTATTGCTTTTTATTATTATTTATTATTTTATTCATACGCAATTTATTACATTTTTTTTTCAGAATCATAACACTTATTGTGAGTAACTACAGTTATACAATTACACACAACTATAGTTATTTCAGTTAACATTTGTTCAGAATCTATTTACTTTTAAATTTCATTTATGTATTACTCGTTGCCTTGTTGCCTTTTTATTGCATACATTTTAATAAGAAATGAATACTTTTGTAATTATTTTAGCATGACAGTTATTTTGTAACACTTACTATGTAACTTTGTAGTTTGTAGTTTTTCTTTTTACTCCTATTAAATGTCTAATTTGTTAAAATAATGGCTACATTTCTTGCTTTTCTTTCTTTATATTCCCTCCCTCTTTCTTTGTCATGTTATTTGCAACCACTGTCTTCAGCTGCCTCTTATAGGAAAGATCCTAATACATAAAAAAACCCAACTTTTTTTGGTTGAATGCTGCCAATTTATTACGCTTTATCATTATCAAATTAATTTTCTTTTCTGTTTATTTTAATGAACACAATGTTTATGTTTTATTATTATTATTTTTTTGCTTTTTTCTTTTAAAAACTTCCTATCTACCATTTATTTTAATGTCTTTTTTATTATTAATTTCCCTTATCTACAGTGTAAAAGCTGCTTTTAAATAAGTTAATAATGTAAGACCTTGTAAGAATAGTGTGTGTGTGTGTGTGTGTGTGTGTGTGTGTGTGTGTGTCGGCGGCAGTAATGACCCTCCTCCAGTTCTCTCTCACGCTTATTCTCATGGCCAGTGAGCGAGTCGAGTGTGACTGACTTCCTTTGGCAGTGGCTCTTTAGTACAGAGAGCTTTTTGTGACGTGAACCCACGCCTGTCTCACACACACACACACACACACACACACACACACACACACACACACACTGCAGCGGCCCACTGAGGTCTCCACTAGGCCAATGATCAGGTGACATTCCCACCGCTCTACACACACACACACATACACACGATCCCAGTCTTTCTCAGAGGACAGCCTCAGATGTGCATGTGAGAACACACAGCCCTTCCTCCCTTTCTCATGAAGCTGCTTCTCAAATCACACACTTCTCTACTACTCTATGATTTTTTTGTGTTCACACTGAGAAATAAAAACTAATTTAAGAGAGCAAAAAGATCCATATTTCCTGAACATGATGTGTTTTTTTTTTACTGGATCTATTGTCCAGTGAAACTATGTGCATTTGACATGGGAAGGCGAACACAAGATTAATTTCATTGTTGCTAGGCAGCTATGAAATATGGACACCTAGCAAACGCTAGCTAAAAATAAAGGAGACAAATTTAGCTAGCGAGCTCGAGCTCATTGTGTCTTTTTATCTGGGCAATATACAGTAACGGAGAAAAAACAAGGCAAGCCTGTCAAGAATATCAAGATATGTTGATATAACTCTAAATCAACAACAAGTTACAGGCTTTTAGATAAAAGTAAATAATAGACACTTTTAAGCTAATTAGAAATTAGCATTGTCTCTGTCTATGGTATCTCTTTTATCTGGGCAATATAAAGGAGCACAAACAAGACAAAACTATCAGGAATATCTGATATATCAGGAATAATGTTTACCTCAGATTTGTTGATATATCACTAAATTGACAACTGATTGAACGTCAATGGGTCATACCATGTTAAAAAATATCACCATTGTTTCGCTACATATGAAATTTCATATCTATCAGACAATTTTCCCTTATGAAATAGTAGATACCACAAGAGTAAAACCTTTTCATAAACACTGTGTACACACACCCACATTTACACACAGCACAAGTTAGACTTCAAAATATAAGAAAATAATAGTCCCTTTCCAGCTAATCAGAAATTAGCAATTTTTTCTGAGCAAAACAAAAACATGCAAATAAAAGTGGTAACCAATTTAGCTAGCTCATGCTTATTATGATGTTTATCTGTAAAATGTAAAGGAATAAAAACACGTCAAAACTGTTAGGAATATCAACATTTACACAAGATGTGTTGGTATATGATGGGGCCACGGTGGTTTAGTGGTTAACACTATTGCCTTGCATCTCAGGGTTGGGGTTTTGAGCCCCATCTCTGCCCTGTATGTGCAGCGTTTGCATGTTCTCCCCGTGCTATGAGGGTTTCCATCAGGTACTCTAGTTTCCTCCCCCTGTCCAAAGACATGCATTGTAGGCTGATTGGTGTTTCCAAATTGTATGTTGCATGTGAATGGGTGTATGTGTGTGTGCGATTGTGCCCTGTGATGGGTTGGCACCCTGTCCAGGGTGTCTCCTGAGTCCCTCCTTGAGTCCCCTGCAATACGACCCTGTGACCCTGTCAGAGATTGGATGGATGTTGGTATATCAGTAATCGACTGCTAATTGAACTTCCACGGGTCGTAACATGTTAAGAAATATTGCCATCGAACTCTGTCTGAAACCTTCCGAAATGGTGAATACAGCACAAACCCAAATTTAAATGTAGAACAACTTAGAGACATTCAGATATAAGAAAATAATAGACACTTTTCGCTTGTTAGTGAATACTGTTGGCTTAGTTAGCTAGCTAATGTCAGGTAGCAGTCAACATGCTAAATAAAGTAAACTTCACTAGTTGGTGTTTACATTTCACAAACTCTTCATATAAGAACCTTATATACAAATCTTCTAAAATAAATCAGTCTTAATATGCATTTTTCAGCACAGTAACATGAATGTGAGTATTTCTACTGGAGTGTTGAATCAAATGAATCAAAACTGGTGAATCAAATGAGTCAAAAGTCACGTAAGTGTAATTCACCTGCTGGAAAGAGTGAAACTACTGAAGTGATTCGTAAAGTGATTGTTACCTCTGTCTCTGTCCTGCTCTCATTTATTTATTTGTGTATGTCTGTTTGTGTGTGTGTGTGTGTGTGTGTGTGTGTGTGTGTTGTAGCACAATGTAAAGGAAATGGCACACAGCAAAAGGGAACAAACACAATTGCAGGTCTACCGATTCTTTTAATGAAAGCTATGTGTGAATTATACACAGAGCTGACAATATAATCTGCACTATCACGCCAACCACACAGTCTGGGTAAAGTGAGGCGCATTTTCTCAAACACAAGTGTGTTTCTACAAATAAATGTATTACATTAAGAAAAACAATACAAGTTTTAAAAGATCAGGTGCATTCATGTAAAACCGTAGTGAAGTGTGATGTTTAAGCACAGTGTAATATGATCGGTGTATGTTTCTCTGTGGACACAGGTCAGGTCTACAGTGTGTGTGTGTGTGTGTGTGTGTGTGTGTGTGTGTGTGTGTTGGGGGAGGCCATCAGGCTGCAGCTCTGGAGTACAATATGTGTGTGGGGCAGCACTTCCTGCTGTTGTGCGCTCACTGATATGCAGAACACACACACATGTATACATACATGTATACACACACACACACACACACACACACACACACACACACACACACAGCAGAATGTGATCTCCTGCCAGGCTGTTTTGTTATTAAATTTCTTTCACAGTCAAGGCAGGTGACTGAATATAAAGCAGAACAAACTTCTTTAAAAATGCATTTCCCATCATTACTCTATTACTCAATAGTTTAACTACTTACACCCTGATGTACAGAGTAGCAATGCTAAGCCACCATCTCACTCCTGGAGAATGTAAGTAAATGAATCGCTTCGCTACGTGTATCAGTTCTACGCTCTGACACTGCCACTGAGCAAAACACAACAACAGCATTGATTCAGACATTTACATAAAGTAAGAGTATGAGACAGAAAACGTGTTAAATGCTCTCTGTGTGAAAGCTGCTGGTAAAAAGAAAGCAAACCTCTCCCACATGAATGAGCTGCAATCAAATCTTCCAGCATGACAAATGGCTTTGAAAATAAAAACACTTCCAGTTAGGACAATAAACTAAAGGCTAAAAGCAGAGCTGGAAGAGTACTGAGAAACTATACTTAAGTGAAAGTATACTGTAGAAAATGTGCCAAAATCTTACTCAGTTAAAAAGTGGAAGCATGCAGACAAAAATGTAATCGAGTGAAAGTAAAAAAAAAAGTTACTTTAAAACTACTCAAATATTAAAAAGTCATGTGATGAAATTAAGTTAATGTCATGTTTTCATGTGAAAAGTAATTTTTGTTACTTATCTAAAACTGTTAGAAGATGATTTTCATTTTAAAGCAACTACACCGTTTTCACTACTTTCAACCCCTGAGAAAGTGAGACAGAGAGATAGAATGTTAGAAAGGAAGAAAGGAAGGAAGTCAGAGAATCATCCTTTTTAACATAGCATCATAGCATGATGCAAATGTCTGACATTTCTGCGTATTTGAAACAAATATTCCCAGGTAAATCCATTAATCCATCCATCCATCTGTCCACTTGTCTATCTGTCTGCTTAGCTATCAATCTGTCAGCCTCTCTATCAATCCAAATCTATCTAACGCTGTATCTGTCCATCCATCAATCCATCTGTCTGCCCATCCATCTGTTTCATCTATCTATCTATCTATCTATCTATCTATCTATCTATCTATCTATCTATCTATCTATCACTGTGTCCGTCCATCCATCCATCCATCCATCCATGTCTGTCCATCCATGTGTTTCATGCATAGATCTATCTATCTATCTATCTATCTATCTATCTATCTATCTATCTATCTATCTATCTATTTACCCTTCCATATCCATCTATCTGAAAGTGAGAACGAGTGTACAGAGTTTGAGTTAAACAGGACGAGGTCATGCCAGGCTTTACAAATCAAAAGCAGCTGTCTGTGTGTGTTTGAGATAAAACAAGGAACCACTGGATCTGATAAGGAATTGCAAACTTTTTTTTTTTTTAACATGCATAAGAATTCCAGCTGAATTTGGAGCACACACTTGGCCAATGAGGAGGTGAGAAGTCTGTGTGCGAGGAGGAAACGGCGCTGAGAGGCGCGAGGGGAAAAAGCTGCATCTGGCCGCTAATGAGGCGCTCTGAGGCAGCGGCGTTCTCATCAGCCGTGTTTGTTTTCTCAGGCCGCTCTGGGTCGGCTCGACGATTGTTTTCCTTGCTAAGGCTCTGCCGTCGTTCTCAGGATCTGGGCCCTTTATTTATCTAGTGACCGGGTCTGGCCTGTTTTTTTTTTTCTCCCTGGTCTGAGAGGCTAAATATAAGCACGGCCTCCCTCTTGGTCAGCGAGGATGACAGCGAGGCCTGAGAGACAAACAGGGTGTTTTCCATCTCTCCAGCCTTCTGACGGGTGCAAAGCGGACAGGATGTAGGATGGACGTTCCTTCACTTATTTTGTGTGTATGGGGTGTGTGCATACTTATCAATGCAACACATTAATTCTCCTGAATTATTTATTGCTATGAAAGAGTTACTTCTCAAAGATATACCTTATGTTCCAAAAGAAATGTCAACAGCAGATTATTAGTTATATAAACTGACTCTTTTTTCACTGTTCATACTTCATTTAATGATTTAAAAAAAAAAAAGTGGTTCCACCCAGCATTTGTCTAATGATAACATGCAGTGATGTAATGAGAAAAAGTCCTTTTATCAATTCAGATAAGATGTGATTATCTTAAAGAGTGTATTTGTTGAAAAGTGAAGGGTGGGTCACAGCACGTACACATTGTCAACAAAGATTTCTAGAACGAAACCCATCCTGATTCAGATCCAGCCTAAAATTATACCATCAGCTTTCTGCTTTAATGTCCATTTTTAGTTACACTATTTTTCTCCGGGCGGCACAGCGGCGCAGCGATAACGCCTCGCAGTTCTCAGGTTCAGGTTCGGGTTAATGTCTGTGTGGAGCTGCACATGTTGTCCTTGTGTCCACACGGGTTTCCTCCGGGTTCCCAAAAACACGCCAAAGGACATGGACTGGCAACTCTAAAATGTGTGTGTGCATGATGTACTGTGATGAACTGTCATCCCATTCCGCCATTCAGGCTGTATTCCTGCTTCATGCACAGTGTTTCCCAGGATAGACTCCAGATCCACTGCTACCCTGACCAGGACAAAGTGCTTACTGAAGATGATGAAAGGATGATAATTTTCCATTTTTATTACCTTTAGAAGTAGCCAGTGAGTTATGAGACTAATGGAGCTAACAAGTAATGGAAGTAATGGAAGGAATCTACAAGCTTATTACCGTACAAACTGCATGCTTAAATCATCACACATTCACCTCAGAAGATAATGTTTGTCTTTGTAATAAACAGGACAATAAATCCATATTGAAATCTTACCCTGTGAATCATTTCTAATCTGCAATTCCGCCACGTCTCCAACAGAGTCTGATGCTTATGTGGAGTGGCAAACTATGTGTTAAACAACAACATGTTTCGACTTTACGATACCGTTTCTCGCCTCTGCAGAATCTTTTTGATTATTTACACAAAAATCAGGCATTTACAACATGCCAAATTTCAGAAACTAAACTTGGTTGATTGAAATTTGTGTAAATGGTGCACATTTTGTTTTTGGCCAGACTATTCCTTTAAAGTCTTAACATCTTGTGTGAGCAACACACTCAAATCTGTCACATTGTGAACGGTGATATCATCCGAGGTCATCCATTTGAAAGAACAGCAGCATGACTTGACTTATCATAGACATGTTGTAATTCCCACTGCCATAACTCCTGATCAGTCATCCTGAAACACTAATATTACATTGTGTTTGTGATTCCTTTTATTAAAGTTCTTGACATTTTTGTCTCCTGTTCAGGCTTGATGCCCACATGCATAAAGCCTGCTTAAGGCTGAATGTTGGTGCTCAAAACTCGAAACTGAACCTGAAAGAGGCGCAACACACGTTTTTTGTTTTGCCATGGCTGGACTCACATTTTCCAGGATTTAACATCGTAGTTCTGTCTTTCCCAGGCTTTTCAGGCAGTGCCAGTTTCAGTGGTGGCCAAGAGTGCAGACAGAGAGAGTGCCCTCTCACACCACCTCTACCTCTGTCCTGTGCTGAAATCAATCACTGCAGCAGGCCAGGAAAGGACAAGACAGTGATGAGAGAGAGAGAGACAAAGAGAGAGAGGGAGAGCAAGGGAGAGATTGAGAGTGTGTTATGCAACTTGAGTGGGTGGCGTTGGGCCGACGGCAGGCAGACAGTGGCACTCTGTGTGTATGCGTGTGTGTAAGTGTGTGTGGCTGGGAACGAGGCGATCGGGAGCCGTGGGAGCGGCAGCAGGGAGGGCAGGGCTCCTGGCGCGACCCTTTATCTCTGAATCACAGGGGAGAAGTGGCTCGGCACTCAGGGAAATGGGGAAATAGAGGTAGCGTTACAGCTGAGAGAAAACTTGCTGGGCTCGGACTCGTTTTACACTCAGGTCAAAAAGCAAAACAGAGCAAAACAGATGTTTTGCCTTCCATTGCCTCCAACATGACTCAATTCTCATTTCATCCATTTGCATTTTGACATAAAAACGGAAAAGAAAAGAAATGTTTTTGGAACATGAAATATAACTATAAACGGATTAAAAAATACGACATATTGTTCTTTATTAAATAAAAGTGTTAGTGTTGGTGAATTAATGATATAAGAGGAATAAAACACTCCGAAATGTGCTGTTATTGGAAAATAATCCATTTCAGGGTGGCAACAGGAACTTCACCACTCCACCGCATCACTGATTATTTCCCTATAACAGCAAACCCCATCTAGTTTTATTCCACACATAATAGACTCTGCTTCATCTCATATCCGACAGCGCTTACAGTGATTTTACTGTCTTCTGATACATGATGTTTAACTGGACATTATCTCATCTTTTAACATTTTTGAAAGGAGTCTCCAGTGTCAGAGGTAAAGCAACTTTGGAACTTTGTTTGAGAAAGTCTTCAAGACAGAACGCTTTGTGATTTCTCAAAACCATGACATGCTTTTTGTCTTATTAACTTGAAGAGAAAAAAAAGAGAGGCTGGTGAGGTAATGACTGTTTATGACTGCCATAACAAGTGATAACGGGAACTAACTTGTTTTGCAAACTGTCCACAACATTAAATTTAAATATAAATGGATAAAAATGTGCCACGTCATTCTTGTGATGCTATTTGTTGGCAAATTGGATATGCTGTTATATGAAAATAATCAGCATTGGCGTGTTAATGGCATCACACCATTGATTCTATGCTGTTTTTTGCTTTGTATAATGTTTTTATGATATCGGGATGCTTCCTTGGATGTAGGTGTGACAGTACATAGTGCTAACACACACACAATCAGTGACCACTTTTTCCATAAATTTGCATGTCTAGCCATCTCTTATGCTGCTAAAAAAGATTTTTCCTTTTCACAATTTCTCACGTTTCTTTTTTATCCATTTCTAAAACCTAAAAGTGCTCGAATCTCAAATCTTTTTTTTGACATGACAGTAAACCCTCACATTTTAACGTGCATCAATAATCAATTTTATGGCCGCCTCCATCTTCACGTCCGTTCTCACAGGACTAACCGTCACGTCCGCCACCTCTCACAGCTCTAAATCAAAGCTCAGGAGCCATGAATGACAATGTCCCTTTTTTCCCTCTCTGCCCCCTGAAGAAGAGAGGCGTGTATCACCCCTCCACCCACCCCTCGACCCGTCTCTGCCCCTAAACCGTGTTTACAGCTGAGACGAGGTCGCTCACTTCAAGGTAGCGCTCGTGTTTCTCCTGCCCTCACTCTCACCTCATTCTATTCACACGGCCTGCAGTGACAAGGCCCTCCTCTGTGCTCCCACAAGCCAGCGCCGCCGACGTTATTCGTTAGCCGTAACTACCACGTCACTGTCTCTCACACAAAGCAAGAGCTCCAGAGCTGGAGTGAAAAAAGCCTTGTGACGCCCAGAGAGGGCATCTGGGAGAATTCCAGCTCTGAAGATCTGTTACCTGCTGCCATGGTGATGCCCTGAAAAGAGAGACGCATGTCTTCCTGGAAGCCCTGCTGGCTGAAAGTCTCACTTTCTGCTGAAGAGAGTCATTCAGAGAAATTGAAGTCAAGCTAGGATCAGGTCAGGGCAGAACAAAGTGGAGATGTTTTTGATGTGGGGACTGATGTTGCATGATTGGAAGGCATGGTTGTTGTTTTTTTAACAATAACCTACTTGCATTAGTTGCATTGCCTGTGTGCACACTCCTTTATAATGGAGCATGTGACTTTGCTCAGAATTAGCCAATCACATTCAAACTCATGTCCAAAAGTAATTATCATACACCAGTCATCAATGAATTGACTCTGATTAAACCCAAATAAAGATCAGCTGTTTCTGTAGGATTTTCTTGACATCTTCTTGATTTCAGCTGACTGCTGAAGCCATGGTCTGTAAAGAGCTTCAGGCTTGTATGGGATTGTTGAGGTGGTAGAATTATATAAAAGAATTGGAAGGTCAACATCAACAAGTGGAGAAAACGTGGCACCACATTGGCGTTACCAAGAACAGGACATCCCTCCAATACTGATAAAAGTACAAGAAGAAAACTTATCAGGGAGGCTGCCAAGTGATCTTTGGAAACATTAAAGGAGCTGCAGGAATATCTGGCAAGTACTGGTCACTTCGTGTGTGTGACAACAATCGCTTCACATATCTGGGCTATGGGGGGTAAAGTGGGTAGACGGAGGCCCTTTCTTATGAAAAAGCCCACCTAAATTTTGCCAAAACCATGTGGAAAAATGCATTATGGTCTGATGAGACCAAGAAAGAATATTTTGGGCATAATTCTAAAAGATATGTTTTGGGCAAAAACAAGACAGCTTATCACCAAAAGAACACCATACCCACAGGGAAGCATGGTGGTGGCAGTATCATGCAATGGGGCTGCTTCTCTTCAGCTGGGACTAGGGCTCTGGTCAAGATAGAGGGAAGCATGGATAGCTCCAAGTACCAATCTATTTTGACACAATACCTGCAGACGTCTGTTAGACAATTGTATATGAAGCAAAAATTTCACCTCCCAGCACGATACCGACCAAATGCACAAATCCAAGTCAACAAAGGAATGGCTTCAGAACAAGAAGAGCAACATTTTGGGAGCCCAGATCTAAATCCTATTGAAAGCCTGTGTAATGACTTGAAGAAGGCTGTACACTGCACAGGAGATCCTCTCATATTTTTTTTGGAAGAGTGCAATACACTTGACAAATCAAGATGTGCTAAGTTGGTAGACTCTTACCTAGAAAGACTGTGTGTTGTATTACAAGCAAAAGGTCCATTAACAAAGTATTAGTTAATGGGTGTGCACACTTATGCAACCATTTTCTTTCCTATCCCTTGAAAAATTTTGCATTTGTTTTTACATATTTTTTGGTTGCTATAACATTATTAACATTAAGGGTGGAAAAAGATCTGGTATGATTTATCTTGGTTACATTTTTTCATCACAAAAACCTGCTATTTTAACAGGGGTGCAGAGACTTTTATATCCACTATATGCCACACTGTCTTGAAGTTGTTAGGAGGAATTGAGCTCTGTTACTATAATTTCATGGAAATGTAAATAACAACATGGCACAATAATGATAATAAAGATGATGATAATGAACATTTTCTTGTTGCTTTATAGATCAATATTAGATAGATATTATTATGTACTATTTATAGAGAAATCAATTCAAAACTGTAAAATACTTTACCTATTAACTGGTGTGTGTTCATTAGTGTGGGTTAAAATGCTCTGCATTACAACTACCCATTGTTCATTATTTTCTTAAAACTAGTAGGAGGCCATTTTGGGACTTTAAGCTGGCTTCAATTCTGACTTATTAAAATGTATTAAAATGTTTAATGTTTGTAAATGTTTTACTATACTGTTTATTTTGCAATGGTTTCGGCTTTTGGTCTAGTATGGAAAGCACATCGAGCTGGTCCTGTCCCAGAGAGAACTGCAGCATTAAGGATGAGGACACGGTGAAAATTTCATATGGTTATATGATGTAATTGCTTAATGTCTGCTGGTTATTGATGGGTTGATGAGGCACAACCATGAATTCCTTCAAGATGCTGAGGTTGTAAGATTCAATGCTGCTTTCCAGAATTCTACAAAATATGACAAATAACACGTTAATGCTAGTTTTATGTTGGAATGCTGCTTGGGATCTTTTCTTCGTCACTCAGCAGTGAGAGTGAGAATCTCATCACGAGTGTAGATAGCACAGCCTGTTAAAACCACAGCCGAGTGGTGAGTGCAAGCCGTCAGCAGACATCAACACACTCTCTCCTGACACACACACACACACACACATACACACACGCTGCAAGCGCTGTGGCATTCTCACGAGAAACTGTGCTGCGTTACGTTTCTCCCAGGGAGCGGCTCACGACTTCCACCGAGCACCAAAATCCCCTTGAAGAGTTCCCAGAATGATTTTAGGCCACGCTGCTAATTTTAGTGCCCCGCTGGTTAACCGAGGTCAAAGGTCGGGCTAACATTTCAAATGTAACACGGCCAGGAGGTTAAAAATAGCAGGCAGGACAATTCTGAGAGACAGAGAGAGAGAGAGAGAGAGAGAGAAAGATGAGCGGTCAGCAGGATGGCGGGGCTATTTTCTGCCGCCACAGGAGGAAGATGGGGGGAAAAAATGACATGTTTCCTGTAAATAAAAAGAGTTGTGTAGCTATCATTGTTTTGCCAACAAAAGATGTGTGGATGTTTGTCTTTCTCTGACACCTGCCTTTCTTTCTACAACATTACCTGTAAAAATGAAATACAGTCAGGTCTGGAAGTATTTGGGCAATGACAGAGTTTTTGTGATTTTGCCTTTATACACCACCACAATGGATTTGAAATAAGGTGTGATCGAAATGTAGACTTTCAGCTTTTAAGAGGTTCCACAAAAATATGGCATTTACCATTTAGGAATTACAGCCATTTTCAACAAAGTACCTCCATTTTCAAGGGCTCAAAGGTATTTGGACAATTGAATGACAAGAAGTTAATTGACCAGGTGCGGTCCATTCCCTCATTACTTCAAGACCAATGAAGCAGATAAAAGGTCTGGAGTTGATATCAGGTATTGAGTTGGCATTTGGCAGCAGTTTGACTGGAGCTACCAATATGAAGTCCAAGGAGATCTCAATGCAAGTGAAGGAGGCCATCATTAGGCTGAAAAAACAACATAAATCTATAAGAGAGAGAGCAAAAACCTTAGATGTGGCCAAATCAACAGTTGGGTACATTCTTAAAAAGAAAGAAAGCACTGATGAGCTCAAAAACATCGAAAGGCCTGGAAGACCACGGAAGACAACTAAAGTGGATGATCACAGAATCCTTTCCTTGGTGAAGAAAAACCGCTTCATAACATCAACAGAAGTCAAGAATACTCTGGAGAAGGTAGGTGTATCATTGTCAAAATCTACAATCAAGAGATGCCTTCATGAATGTAAATACAGAGGATTTACAACAAGGTGCAAACCACTGGTAACATTCAAGAACAGGAAAGCCAGATTAGACTTTGCCAGAAAACATCTAAAAAAGCCTCCCATGTTCTGGAATAAGATTCTTTGGACTGATGAAACCAAGATTAACTTGTACCAGAATGATGGGAAGAGAAAATTATGGCAAAAGAAAGGAACAGCTCATGATCCAAAGTATACCACATCATGTGTCAAACATGGTGGAGGCAGTGTTATGGCATGGGCATGTGTGGCTGCCAATGGAACTGGCTCACTGGTGTTTATTGATGATGTGACTGCTGACAGAAGTAGCAAGATGAATTCTGAGGTGTATAGGGCTATACTCTCTGCTCACATTCAGCCAAATGCTACAAAACTGATAGGACGCCGCTTCACAGTGCAGGTGGATAATGACCCTAAACATACTGCGAACGCAACTCAAGACTTTTTGAAGGCAAAGAAATATTCTTAATAAAGGAATATTCTTCAATGGCCAAGTCAGTCGCCTGATAGTCTACACTTCGGTCACATCTTGATTGTTTTATTTCAAATCCATTGTGGTGGTGTATAAAGGCAAAATCACAAAAACTCTGTCACTGTCCAAATACTTCCAGAACTGACTGTAACTGGAACCATCCACAAGAATTCATAAGTATAGTGTCTATAATAAAAACATATACAGCACAAAAAAAAAAAACCTCCCCTCTACTTCTCTCAGGCCACGAAGCTGATGCTAATCATGCATCACTGGCCACACGTGTTGTTTCCATGCCACATCCTTCCTGTTGCATACTCAAGCAGTCCTATCACAACTCCCAGGAAGAGTGTGTATTGTCTACACGCTCCAGGAAACGGCATCTTTCACAGGTGACATCCACGTAATGAGGGCTTAACATGTGTGTCAACACACTCTGTATTTAGCAACGAGACTCTGCTGGAAGGAAGATCCTCATATCCTGCATCATCACATCGCTGTGACGTGACCACTGTCCTTCCTCGCGAGACATTTATTTTAAGAATCTGGCTTTCTGTGAAGTTTGTTGTGAGTCTAAACTTGGATGGCGGAAATAAACAAGACAGTAATACACCCTGTCCCTACTTCCCTATAACCTATAAGAAATACCTCTCATTGTTTACACTGAAGTGTTGGGTGTTGAGCCACATGAAATGACCTTAAATTAAATATCACATAATTATATTACTTGTGAGAAATTCATTCCCTTAAAAATTGCACATTAAATGACATCAGCAGAGGTATACTCTCAAAAAAGGTGTTCAGTGTTGAAGGTGCATACTTTATTAAATACCTTTTACCTGGAAATGTGAATATAGTGTACAACACTGGAACTGAATTAGCTTTTAAGGTTGAGCTCTAAAGGTATGTTGCACAATTCCAGGGAAAATATACACACTAAGGTACAAAAGACACACTCCTGTGATGTACTAAGGTACAGCATACTACCCTTTTTTGTGAGTGTACTGTAAAGTCTTTAAAACTATAAGTAGTGATACACAACAGTTGAATATGACAGTTTTATTTTTTTTAAAAAATTAAGAATAGATATCACAAATAATCTTGACCAATTTATCACTGATATTCTTACAAATAAATATATATTATTTTATATTGGACATTTTTCAAATAATATTTAATGACATGTATTTATATAAATGCAGCATCATTTAATTAGCCACTGTAGAAATTTACATAAATATTAAAACCAAAGATCTTTGGATGAGTTTATAAATTTCCGCATATTTTTTTCATTTTACAGTCTGAAAAAAATGCTTTTATAGAACAGCTTGTCATTTTTATTATCTAATCCAGAAAATACTCTATACTGGTATAGAAGAAATCTAACAACTATTAGTGGCTGAGACTAGTAATAAACAGATTTAAAAAAATTGTTATTTAACAAACAAACAAACAAAAAAAAGGTAAAATCAGAGATATGGTGAGGTTTTCTGTAAGGAGATGTTTATTTAGCATTTATGGAAGGAGTCTCCAGTGCCAGCGCTTTGCAACAGTCAGAGATAAAGTTAATAAAGTTTTTGGCAACTTGACAATCTCTTAAAACAGAGAACAAAAGAGGCTGGTGAAGGAACGATTATTTACAGCTGATATAAAACAAGTGACAACAGGAGCTAACTTGTTTCATGGTCAATACATTACATTAGATGTGTCTCTCATTAATAAAAAAAAATCGATTTTTTTTTTTTAAATTATAGGACATGCTGTTACTGGAAAATAATAATTCTGCTTTGCATCAGGCCGCATCACACCATCTTGTTGTTGATTATTTTCCTATAACAGCACGTCTAAAGTGTTTTATTAATGACATAAATGTGATGTGTATGGAGATGGAGGCTCGATTCTGCTGTATGACCTGAAATGATTGCTCACAGGTTGTATCTTTTCAGATAATCCAATTCAATGCCAGTAAAAAAAAAAAAAAACATATTTCTGTTTAGATTTGACATTTTTATTACTATAGTTGCAATTTAACCAAAACTCTCTGGGGTCTTGCCTTAACCCTCAACCGATCAGCTCCATGGGGCGTATTCTGCCTTTCTTTCAAATGACTTTGGGGTACAAATGCATGGAACAGGCACTTAAAGAGTAACACCAATAACCTTTATTCTTGTTACAACTCTGCCTTCTTTTAACCCTTTTTACATCTCCAACCAGACACACAGGCGTATCATGGTGGATACTCAGGGTAAGTGCTTGTGATAGATGGGCAAGAAAAAGCATGCAGTAGTGACATTTTTACACATTTAACACTCATAAGACAACTCATTGTCAAAAGCGTATTTCTTTTGCATACCACACACATCCAGGAAAACTAATTAAAGTAAGTTTTAAGGTTTGGTTTTCAGACAAATAGATATTTCTGCAGATAGTTTGCAGTTTTTCCTCTCTGGGGGACCCTGACCAGGATAAAGAGGTTACTAAAAAAAGGGGGGAAAAGTATGAATGAATTAATGGTAGAAAACTGAATTAATTTATTCAGTTTAATTTATTCCAGTGTTAAATGTAAACAGTACATTTACACAGACTGATTTTACTGATCTCACACTGGCAACTGATAAACATACAGAATGAGGCACTTTGACAGCTTGTCAATCAAATGAGCCACGCCCCCTAGTTCATTATGATGTCACAGCATGTGACTTACACCTAATGTTAATTTATAATGTTGGGATACACTTGTAAAGGAACATTACTGCCGTCTAGACTCAGATGTTATTATAATAGAGATAATACAGTTTCAGATCATGTCTTTGTTATATATTTTTTCAATAATTTCGAATTTTCAAATTAATAAAAAAAAATTATAAAAAAAATGCATTACTGTTGCAACACTATTTTAAAGAAATGTCTGTTCACACTGAATATGATCTTGAAAACTTGAGGTAACTTTGTAGCTGGAATTTTTTTCAAGGTCAAAACAATTATTAATACTTTTCCACAACCACTGAGGACAAAAAAAAAAAAAAACATAAATAGTGTCAAACCTAAAAGCTTCGAGTTCTACCACATATCATTATCAAAAACTGTTTCCATTTTTTTCAGCTCATATCACATTTTCACACAATATTTTGCCAAGCCAGACTGTTACACTTTAACCTCTGAGGATGAGCTCATTGGCTGATAATAACAGCACAAACACAGGCTTATCAATACATTTTCCCTCAGCATGAATTAACTGTTTCTGGCAGCAAGCTCTGGTTTCACAGAAACCACAATAATGTTATCAAAATGGACAAAACCTACACAGAAGCCGTGTAGAATATTCATATAGCGGCATCTTGTGGTCTGTTTGAGTAAACACAGCGTTACGTCAGGGTCCGCGTCCTCCATTCGTACTGCGCTTGCGCGTTCTGTGACGCATGCGCACTCGGAAACCGGCAGCTCTTGGATCCTATTTTGTTGCAGAAACAGCATGGACAACATGCTACACTTCATGAAACTTGTAGGCCAATTAAAGGTAACACATTTATACATATTAACATCTCTTATTTAATCAAAAAGGTCGTTTTCCTTAGGTATGGGTTTTTAAACGATTAGTTTCACTATAGTTTGCTTACATTCTTTACTGTACTGTTACTTTAATAGTTACAGATGTGTGTAGGATATTATTTTAAAAGACTTTAAATACATATGGCCTACTTTGTTACTTTGGTCTGTATGCATTCTGCAGGTCTTGTTGCTGTCATAATAATAATGATGTGGGGAAAACTCTCTCTCTCTCTCTCTCTCTCTCTCACACACACACACACACACACACACACACACACACACACATACATACATACATACATACATACATACATACATACATACATACATATGTTTAAAGGCAGATAGGCATTAGGTGATTTCTAATTGTTTATGTGTTTCAGGTCTGTAATGCTCTACTGGGTTCGTGCTGTGTTTCCTTTGAATACCAAACAAACAATTTTAAACAGATAAGTTAGAACTCTCTCATTCAAACCACCAAAAACTAAATTTACAATTGTCATCTGTCCTTTTGTGTAATTTGTACTTAGTCGATCCACTTTTATTGTGTCCTCTAAAAGAATTTTTTAGGGAAAAAAGGATGATCGAATAAACAGGTCACCTTGTTAACATTCGTTACACCTCTGACTGCATTTCACATACGCAATCTCATTCACATCTCAGTCACTGCTGATGACGGGTTACAGTTGACTCCGAGAAGCCACTGAAATATATCATCCCAGATCTAGGGAGGGTTTCATTCTGACACGACTGTCATTGATAGGCTGCATGAATCTACAGTCTGGGCTTGAAAGAAATCAGCCCCAGCCTCACATCTTCATACCATTTATCTTATGACCATTGGTGGTGCTGTTGCGTTCAGTTTTATGAAAGTTTAAAATAATCCTCTTTAAGACATTTGCTAACAGTGATAATCTAATGTGGATGCCAAAAATGAAACCTTACGTTGACATCTTTATATTTTTTTAAATGGGGGGAGGGGGTTATCCCTGCTAGCACATTTATACCAGCCATCCCTGCATGCACTGAATTAAGCATGTCATCATCACACCTGTGACATTTCACACCACTTAAAAACAGCTAGAGTAATAAACACAGGTTCTCGGTTACTGTGAGAATGATCGGTATTGGATCAATACTGAGTATTGGATGATACCTATAGCTTGGGATCCGTACATCCCTATACGTTTTACGTTTGTGTGAGATTTGTTTATACCCTTATCATTTTACCCTTTGTTTCAGCGTGTTCCGAGGACTGGATGGGTTTACCGGAATGTTAAGCAACCTGAAAGTGTGTCTGATCACATGTACAGGATGGCGATGATGGCGCTAACACTCCGAGACCCCAGTGTAAACAGAGAGAGGTAAGTGAGCACACACACTTCCTTTGTGGTCAGTATAGAGCACGCAGTACACATGGATGGTGGATTTGTGATGTTAATACAGCAATCAGGATAGATTAAATCCTAAATTGAAACAGTTAATCCACTGATTAATGAACAGAACAAAACCCTGGTCTCTCCCTGAGGCTCTCCAAGTACAGAATAGCAAACCTTTAATCCAAAGTTCTAACAGGTTCGTATGTTTTCTCTCCCATTCCAGATGCATGAAGCTGGCTTTAGTTCATGACCTGGCTGAGTGCATTGTGGGAGACATCGCTCCAGCCGACAACATCAGCAAAGCCGAGAAACACAGAAGAGAAAAGGTGCAGGCTTATCTTTAATGTTTAGAATAATCAGTCATTTTGCTTTACATGATAGTAAATCATGAGCCATACTTTCCGGTCTGCCTCCAAAAATCATTGTTATACTCTTTCAGGAGGCAATGGTTCGCATCACAGGCCTGCTCACTGAAGATCTGCGTAAGGAGCTGTACCAGTTGTGGGAGGTCAGTTTTTGCCCTCTAGCGGAGCACTGTTGAGACATCTATACACCAACCGCCTATTATTGACCATTACTGTGATGACCGCAGCCCTGTTTGCCTCTCTGTACAGGAGTATGAGACTCAGTCGAGTCATGAGGCCAGGGTGGTGAAGGAGCTGGACCAGCTGGAGATGATCCTACAGGCTCATGAATATGAGGAGCTGGAGGGGAACCCGGGCCGACTACAGGAGTTCTTCACCTCCACTCAAGGTTTCATCACACTCCCTGTCGTTTATGTACTAGACAATTGTGTTTCGGGTTTTTTAATGCATAATCGTAAAAACATTCGTAATCTAACTAAAATATTTTAACAGAATGATCGTCTGTCTGTAATTTTAATACTGTGTTAATATCATAGACTGTAATAAAATAAGAGATGTTTATTTTCAAATATTTTATTGAATATTTAAATACTCAAACTAGAAGATAAAAAAAAGCTCAAGACATAAGATATTCTCTCTATCACCTAATTAAGTCGATAGACATTATTGAGGGTTCATGTGAACAGTTGTTGTGTTCTTTAATAAAACATTAAGGTGCTACTGTGATATGAAAAATACAGATATAACACACCTCTAATTGAAACAAACCTCTACCAGAGTGCCTAGTACTGATGCGTTGAAAGCACTGTTTTCTGATTGTCGCAGGCCGTTTTCATCACCCAGAAGTCCTAGCACTGGTGAAGAGCATAAACGAGGAAAGAGCATGTCACATGACGAAAGCAGGAGAGACAGGATCAGAGAAAACGGCAGAACTGAACTGCCACACGACAACGACAGACTCCTCATGACCTGATGGTTACACATCAGGATGTACTGTACATTTTTATAGTTCTAGGAGTTTATAGTTCATTCTCTCCACCTGGAAACAAAAATACTGTTGTAATGTTAGCAAATCTTCAGAGAGCGTATTTTGTATACCTGCACTTCTCCGTTATAATTAGTGAAATTATACTCCCAGACATTCACAGCAATAATGAATAGTGTCTGGGTTACCATGAAGGTATAGTAAATCATGGCTGATGTCTTTTTACAAGACAAATAGCTTTAAGTGTGTCTGTATAACCCAGCACGCTTTATGTGCATGCACACTGGGATGTTTAGTGAGATGTAGTGGACTGTTAAGACTTGGATGATGTACTAGAATCGCTGTGGTGACCCCTGACATCATCATTACACCAGGACCATTGAGGACCTCGTCTGAGTTACAGTGTTGAGTTTGCTGTATAACCTGTGTAAGACATATTACTCAGTGTGGACTTGCTGCCAGTACTGGTTATGCAGTTTCCTGTTTGTGATCAGTGTGATTAATAGATTAATATCTCACACTTGCTGTAGCTTATTTTTTCTCTGTATTGCATTAAAACATATAAACGTTTCACAGTATTTATTTCTGCTGTGGTTTTGCTAACGGGCAGTCACAGTACGAAAATGTTCAGTCTTCAGTTGAACTGAATTGAACAAAAATAAAGTTATGTCCAATAAGTTACTTGTTTAATTGTGTAGTAATGGGGTGAGTCATAAAAGTGTATAATCATGTTTATACATGACATTGTATACAGTATAACAGTCAGTAATTATGCACTTAAAAAAACTACATTTTTTAGATTTATCTGATAAAGTGGCAAATTAAAGTTAGTGCAGATTAAAGTATCTAGTAAACACCTATGTAGTGTTTGTTGCACTCTATTATAAATGTTATTAATGTTAATCATTAAAAAACAGGATACAGTTTAACACCATGAAAGCAGGCAGGATCCTGATAAGCTTGTTTTTGTTCATGTCTTTAACCTACAATGTATATAATGTTGAGATAGTAGTAGTTATTTGAATGGCTCGGTGACTTAGTGAGCTCATCTTCTCTGGAATTGGGGGGAAAAAAAAAAAACCACAACATTTATTATGAAAAGCAACTTCCAAACTTGGTATTATATAAGCATACTGATCAGCTTTCTAAAACATTTTCATAAATAGCTGCTGGTTTGGTATCACGTTATCATGTCAACCCAACAAAATATAACTGTCTGGAGCCTTTCAGGAACAGGTGTATTTATACTGAGATCATGTGACACTTTAATTGCACACAGGTCTACTCCATTCATCTAATTGTGTGACTTCTGGTTGCACCAGAACTAATGTAGGGGTTTCACAGCAACGGGGTGAATACCTGTGCAATCACAACCTTCATGTTTTTTGTTTTTTTTTTGGTAATAAATTTTCCAAACTATATTGAGTTTTCCCTCACTAATGGCCACTTTAATAAGAACACCTGTACACCTGCTCATTTATGCAATTGTCCAATCGGCCAATCACGTGGCAACAGTGCAATCCATCAAATCATGCAGATACATGTCAAGATCTTCAGTTATTGTTCACATCAAATATCAGAGTGGGAAAAAGAAAATGTGATCTCAGTGACTCTGACCATGGCATGGTTCTTGTTTGAGTGTTTCAGAAACTGATGAGCTCCTGGGATTTTCACACATAACAGTCTCTAGATTTTACACAGAATGGTGTGAGAAACATCCAGTGTGTGGCAGTTCTGTATGCGGAAATGCCTTGTTGATGAGAGAGAACAGAGGAGAATGGCCCGACTAGTATGAGCAGACAGGAACTCAAGTCACCACTCTTTACAACCATGGTGAGCGGAAAAGCATCTCAGAACACGCAACACATTGAATCTTGAGGTCGATGGTCTATAACAGCAGAAGACTGCATCAGCTTCCACTCCTGTCCACCAGGAACAGGAATCTGAAGCTACAGTGGGCACAGGATCACTGAAACTGGACAGATGAAGGATGGGAAAAGGCCAGGCGATGTTCAAGTGAAATTTTTATTTTTGAAGAAACACCAGTGTTCAGTGAGCCACAGCTCAGAAACTAGAACATAACTGCATGCATTTTATGCAGAATGCATATGTTATATGAATATTTTTATTTTGTTTTATGCACCGAAGGAACAATCAACTCATCACAGATGGAAAGACAAAATGTCTTAACAAAGCATCAGATTTGTCCAGCTGAAAGTTCAGTGTAACTGTGTAACAGGTACTTCTTCTAGCCCACCTGAAGTCCAGCAAATTGATCCATCTCACATATAAAGTCAAATAAAAGGAAAACATACCTACATGCAAGGTAGCCACAACAAAACACACAACCGTTGACTGGTACATTACGGTCGATGATCTAGCCAACATTGTTTAAGAAATACTTGTCGATGAAAGTGGGCAGATGACCTCTTTTCTCCCAGACACTTCCTTTTTGTATTTTATATTTAAAATAACAAAAAAAAAACAAAAAAAAAAACAAATAAAAGAGTAAATTTACAGGCTAGTTAAAACAAAAAACGTTTTGCATTGAGTTGGAAGCCAAATGTACAGTATGAGCTTATACAAAAAATAAGAAGTTATTAAAACTAAACAAAACGTAACACTGGAGGCTCATTTCAAGCATCAGTATCAATATCAAATATTATATTTTGGAAATATTACTAATTTAAATGCTCCCTTTTTGAATCATCATTAAGCAATGACATTAGCAAAGTATTAGAAGACAGCCTAAGTGAAATGTCTGGACATGGCTAGTACTTCATTCTGAACTTCAGGAAGTCTTTCCTGTGGAGGCAGAGTATCCTCCTGGCCACAGAGGGGCACCAGAGCTCCATCTCCAGTCATGTATCATGTAGCAGGCTGTACATTTCTTAGCAAATTTGGTCTAGTCTCATTAGCACTCGTTGTTTTCTCTCAGGTCGTTAGCGGAGGCTGTGGGTCCGGTGTTCTGAGCGCTGGCTTGAGCTGCTGATGAGAGCACTTCATTAAAATTTCCTCCACTAGTATTCCCTCCAACCTTCGACTGCTCAGAGGGCAAAGAAAGACAAATAGGGCCATGTTTAGTTTCAACACAGCACACAACCATAATAGGGTGTTTCATTGGTTACATTCACTTTGAGTCAATTTCGAACTGTAATACTAATGTTAAAAGATTACAATGCAAAGAAAAGCTCCTGCTAGGAGAAAATCTCTAGGATCTATATTCTGCTTTGTTAGGTTTTAATAATAATACATTTTATTTATAATGCGCCTTTCTTACACACTTTCTTGGACAACGTTAGCTTCAAGTATAAAGTACAAAACAGCAAAGAATTGTGCTAAAATATTGACAAGTGTTCCAGCAAAGGCTTAAATGTGCTTTATTAAAGGCAGGTTCACTGGAAGGGGTTAAGTTAAGCCCATAAAGTCAACTCCAGTACCATGTTAAGGAAGGGTGCCAATAATTCTGTAGTTACCTACTGTATGACCAAAACCACAGTCTATTTGATGCATAGAGCGCTGTTTGATAAGTGTTCATTAGTGAGGTGCAGATTAACCATTTCATAGAGAGGGATAGATACAGATATATTATTTCCAAGATCACAAAATTCATTATACATTCTAAATTCATTTATATCTATTATGTATGGAATAAAATACAACATATTTTAAAATCAGCGTCTGGTTAGATCTAAATTACGAGTGCCCACTTAGTCCCTGTGGATTAGCTGTTACTATAGAAACAGTAACATAGTAAAAGAAGCGCATTAATATAAACCTGTGATCTGACGTGCAGCTGAAACTACTCTCAGAGCTGCTGTTATAGAAAATTAATCAACACTACTGTTATATAATTACTTGTATATTTTTTAATAACAACAACAACAACAAAAAAGAACCTACTGACTATAGCAGACATTCTGACGTTCCCCATTACTCACACAATCAGAAAGCTACACATGTGTTGGCAGGCTGCCAGGAGAGACAACACACATTACTGATTAACAGCACTGGACTAACAGATCCTCCAGAGAGAGATTCATTAGCTGCTGACAGCACTGACGCTTCAGGTTTGTCTGAACCTCAGGTCAATATTGACCCACAGCAGTCATCCACACCCTGTCCGCTTACACTTACCTTAATGCTCGAAACAGTGCTTTCAACCTTCTCCTCGAAGGACTTAAAGCTCTGCGAGTTCCTGTTGACATTAAAAAAAAAAAACTATATGATGCACAGAATTTTTCATTGAATGTGCTGAAAGATATTTTGTTTCGTTATAATATCATATCTGTTTTTGCTTCATTATACATGCATTTTCTAGTTTGTACTTACAGACTACTAATTACACCTTGGCTAACACTTTTCATGTCATACAAACTAATAGGCTAACCGTTAGCATGTCATACTAACTTTGGGGTACTAGGGAAACTAACTAGCTAACAGTGAACATGTCATACTAACTCATTTGTTAACAGCATGTCATAGAAACTAAGTTTAACTTAGTTTAACTAAGTCTAAGTGTTAGCATGTCATACTAATTAACTGGCTAACAGTTAGCATGTCATACTCACAAATTAGTTAACAGTTTGCATGTAAACTACAAATTAATTATCTAACAGTTAGCATGTCTTACTAGTTAACTGGTAAACAGTTAGCATAGAATAATAACTAATTCACTAACAGTTAGCATGTCATACTAATTAACTGGCCAACAGTTAGCATGCCATAACTAATTGACTGACTCTGAAGATGTTATACTAATTAACTGGCCAACGGTTAGCATGTCATGCAAACTAATTGGCTAACAGTTAGAATGTCATGCTAACTAATTTGTTAACAGTATATCATACAAACTAATTATCTAACAGTGAGGCTGTCATACTAATTAACTTGCTAATAGTTTGCATGTCATACTAATTGGCTAACAGTTAGTTATAAATGTTACACAGTGCAGAAACGCTTTCAACTTTATGGGATTTTTTTGTCACCTAGACAACTAGGTAAAATAGATTTATACTCTCAAAAAAAGTTTAGCATAGATATTTAATGTACAATTAACAATTCAAACCCAAGGCAGCGCCAGCAGTGAAGAAATGGTATGGCTCATTGTAGGTGTTGAAAGTAGAATGGTGAAACATATTTTAACATTTACTATTTTCACTGTCAGGTGTCAGCCCTGTCATTGTGCATTAAAGTCGTAATAGTATTGTCAGATGCCATCAAATCCCACCGTGTAGCACACACCCTGCTCCAAATTCAAGTCAGTCAGATTAACTGCTAATCATTATGAGAAAGTGATGTTCCTAATAAACTGATATGCACTCTGATCCGCATTTACCTCATGGTGGGCATGCTCATCGAGTGGCGTATAGAGTAGCTGTCCATAGTTAGCATGGTTAGGCAAGAGAGACACACATTAGCATGACGAAACAGTAAACAAATACAGCTTTAGCAAGCACAACACAGAACGGCTCAGGATCTGCTGCAAGTTACAACAGTGTGTTTCTTACTAAAGGCTGCTAAGTTATAAATAAGCCACATTATCAGAAGTGTATGTTATGTACACAGTTAGCATTTCTCAAGGGCATGCTCTATATCAGTCTGTGTTCTGAATTACTGAACTGCGTGCAGCTCTACAAATCAAGTCAGACTGTACTGTAAGGCCTAAAACTCTCGATTTGACCATTTATCGAAAAACAATGTAAAGTTTTACTTTATACTTAACACTATACCACAGCACAGTTCAATTCTCATCTCTGATTGGTCAGAAGATTTTCTATAGCAGCAGCTCTGACAGTAGTTCTGGCTGCAACCAATCACAGTTTTATATTAATGTGCTCGATCTAATACATTATTGTTTCTATAGTAACAACTTGCACAGGGACCTGTATGGCAGATTTCCATATGTCCATTTAAAAAAAAAAAAAGACAGTATCTGACATTAGCTTGTGCATGTATTGTCTAGCTAATTTTCTCAGCTATATTAATAGCTAGCTATGTTAGCTATTTATTTGCAAGTGTTCAGTCAACAAGTAAAATGACTTGCATTGGTCACTGTTGTTATGGAGAAGATTCCAGCCACATGGTGCTATCTTATAGCATGGCATGAATTTCATTAACCAATCCTGCTCCTACTTTTGGCTGCAAAGATCCTGCTGTATTCTATACGTATTTTAGTCATATTAACAAATGTTTTAATAATAATTCTAAAAAAAAGTTTGATGATTAAGGGTTCAACAATCAATGCAGTAGGAATGAAGAAACCATTAAGAAACTAGAACAGGGCATTCTTTCATATGAATGACAACATCTTCGGCTTAAGGCTGTGATTGGCCAGTGCTTGCATTTCAGTGTGGCATGACTGCAACGTACTGATGAGTGTGTAATAGAGTGTGTTACATTTACTGCATACATGAAGTCAGCATAAATTTCTTGACGAGTATGTTCTGCTAGAATGGTAGCTTCAGCTGTTTATGACTGTAATATCTATATCTCCGACTAGAAAGTAGTGTTTTCCACATTCCAAAGAGTTTGTTTCAGAAGTCACCACAATAAGACATCACACAAAACCATCAGTTTAGTCCACACACAGTATCTTACCCTATTGAATTTAGTCTTTTGAAGTGCAACAGGAGAAAAAAAGTAAACATTTGTGTAGTTTAATCTCAGAAAACATTTACTCATGGTATGTTTAGTAATTCAGTCTAACTTCACACCATTTCAGAACACACACAAAAGCATGCACAGCAGTCCAAACACACTCTAAATCCGAGGTGCCTTGTCCTAGACTAACATACAAAAAGTTCACTTTGAAACAAAAGGTCACTATGAATATTAAAGAAGTAAAAGGCTGAGTCTAACATATGAATTATAGTGAACTTAACTGATTTGCTGATGAATGATTTTATCATCCTGAGCATATGCACTACATGCAGTTATGTACAGTAGATAAGACAGGATCATCATCTATATTGTGTTAATCAAAGCACATGCATTCATGGAGACTCCTAATCAGTGCACACATGAAATTCTCTCTCTCTCTCTCACACACACACACACACACACACACACACACACACACACACACACACACACAAATACAAACAGACATACCTCCTGGCATAGAGTAAGTCAAGGCCAAACATGCTGGAGTAAATCAAGCAGAACAAAAGGTTTATTTTGAGCAAAATTACAATATCATGGGAAAGAACAGTGTTAGTTATTGCAGTAATGACCAGAGGGGGAAAAAAAACCGAATGAATAGGAGCATTTTCACAGCTAAGTTTTTAACTGAGACAGTTTGCATCAGGAGTTTGCTACATTACCAATGGAATTTTTCTTTGATTAAAGGTTCCTCTTTGTTATGTGCAGAGACTTAATAATTATATCTCAATTTTTTTATTTCATTTAGATATTAAGGTTACTCTCAAAATTCCTAGAATTGAATGGGGAGTTTTTGGAGTCAAATAATTTTCGAGTGTTGGACAAAAAGCTGCACAGTAAGATGAAGTTAAAACAATATTTAAGTAAAAGGGAATTGAAGTCTCTTCTCCAAATACAATATACTGTAAATCCTTGATAACAATGTGTACATACAGTATAACACTAATATACTGAATTAAAGCCTCCTCACACAAGAACCTAGTAAATACATTTTTTAATTTAGCCTATTCAAATATGTTTCATACTTGTATTACTTTATATAAAAGTAAACTAATAGTACACTTGGTAGCAAGGGTACTTCTCTTCACGTATACTTACAAATGCTAGCATATAAAAATTAACGTAATGTACTTCTCTTCAAATTACACTTGGTTCATTAAACTTCTGCCATGGTGCCATTGATCTCTCCATTCGGATTGGTTAGAAGTTCTTACAAATCACAGCTTTATATTAATGTGCTCGCTCTACTATGCTATTGTTTTTTTCTAAGAGATAAACCACAGGGATTTGTATGGTGGATGCTCAACATAAACAGATTTTAAAAAACGTGTCTAATTGTTGATAAGGTGAAGTTTTCTGTAAGGAAACTAATTTATTTAGCAAATTTTGGAAGGAGTCTCCAGTGTCAGAGCTTTGTAACAGTCGGTGGTAAAGTTTTCCGACATGGGAAAATCTTCATGATGGACAGCTTTGCGGTTTCTCAGTAACATGACGGTAACATTTTTTTGTCTTATTAATTGCAAGACAAAAAAGAGAGAGTTTTGAGGGAATCATCCATAACTACAAATGGATAACATTTATGGTGTTATTCTTTAAAAAATAAAAATTGTAAATAAAAATAATAATAATAATAATAATAATAATAATAAAACTAAACTAATAATAAAAGAAAATAAACTTTGGGGTGGTAATTGTATTACTCACACCCTATTGTGGTTTGTTTTCTGTACTTATTACCATATTTTAATACACTTATCCTGACATCTGAGCATGTTGGTATGAGTTTTATTCTTTTGATCTTGAAAAGAAGACATATTTGAGATTACTGGAGGATTTTTTTGTGTGTCTCAGGAGAAACAACTGAGAAAACAAGAGACTTGAGCAGACATCACTCTTTTCTTTCCATCTCTTTTTAGATGTTTCCCTGTGGTTTTGTTTGAGAGCTTGAAAGCTGTTTTCAAACTCAGGTGGGGTTCGAATAACTGATCATTGGTCCAGATGAAAACATCACTTAGGGTTTGTTTCAAGTCTACACATTGTGTGACAGCTAACTGCTCTCGAGACTGGGTGTCAAATAGCATGGTCGGTTAAACAATAACTTTGTTAATATTTAATTGGAATGATTTTTTGATAGTATGTTTATGACACCCCTGCTGAATGATGGCAAACAGCAGAGCATGTTTACTTTCAGGACCAGGATGTGCAAAACTGCATCACTATCACAAACAATCAAAATCCATCCATTTTCTGTACTACTTATCCTACAAAGGGTGTCTGGAGCCTTTCCCAGGGGACAACCTGGACGGGGTACCAACCCAATGTAGACACACACACTATGGACAATTTAGAGATGACAATCAGCCTACAACACATGTCTTTGGCCTGGGGGAGAAAGCTGGAATACCTGGAGGAAACCCCTGAAGCACAGGGAGAACTTGCAAATTCCACATGTACAGGACAGAGGTGGGAATTGAACCCCCCAACCCCAGACGTGCGAGGCAACCGTGTTAACCACTAAGCCGCTCACTTAGTGTCTGACACCTATTGTTCACTTTTCTGGCCACATGCTTCAGAATCTTTTTAGAGCTGCAGGCTGATTGGCTATTTGGTCTTCCAGCTATAGACACTTCTCTACACCAGTTTCAACTTTTGAAGTGTTCAACTTCTGAACACTGTGGAAACAAGCTTTTCTGAGTAAGATATAGTCAGGGAATTGAAAAAAATTATCGCATCAAATTACTATAGTGGAAAAATAACAGGATATCCTTGCAGGTCTGCTGAGATGGTCTGGGAAAAATTGTGATTGGGCTTTGCTGAAGAAACTAGACAATCCTTGTTCAATGTTTAGTGATGAAATACCAAACTCTAACTACCAATAGCTAGAATTCTTGCTTGCAAGACTAATATGCAGAACAAAGTATGAATAATAGGTGACTTTCTACATTATACATACTTGTAAATGTAATTTGTTTTTTTTTTCCTACAGCGGCACTTATCATTAATTGTCTGATAATTAGTCTCAATGTAGCATTTAAATAATGTAGCTTTCAATTAACATAAACACTCATTCGAAGTTAGAGACATTATGGAAAAGAAAGGATACTATTTTGCAAGTCTCAGGCTAGCTGACCTTTTTTCCAGAAACAGATAAACAATATGAACTAATTTTGTTGGGATATTCAAATAGCAAAATATTTCAAAGGCCATCCCTACCCCACATGACCTTTATCAAAACTATAAGTTCCTGCTTAAAGCTAAGCTCCTGCTTAAAACTTTAAACTATAAGTTCCTGCTTTGGGTCTGAGCAAACCAGCACGTAAAAGCCAACCTAGCATGTTTAGCCTACTCTGGATTGTATAATGTAGTAAGTTGGTACATGTAGCATTCAACCATCCTGATTCTCCATGGTTGTGCCTGACTGGTATGAAAATATGTCACAGAAATAGTGATGTCAGTCAAGCGTGTTCATTATAATATTAGGCCACATCCATTAGAATGGTGAATTCACTTAAATTTGATATACAAACCTTTTAATATTTTACACTATAGTTCCTGGGACTTGTTAAGTGTTAACTGATTGTCTGCATATCTAGGGTCAGTATGACAAATATGATACTATCACAGATATTATGAAAGAAGTTCAGTGCTGATGTCTCCATTTCTGTGGGCCAGGCCCGAGCCCTGATACTGAATGCAGCCTGGTGAACGCTGCTTATGTAACACAATCTCAGACAGACTGTCTGAAGTAAACTGCTCTTGGGCATCACAGAGCAGCTGGTGCGTCCTCAGCAGGGGATGACAGTGGACAGTGTGCATATTGTGCTGTTAATTGGGGAAAGCTGTTGCTCCTGGCAGTTCTACAGGATGGTGAAGGACAGAGAAAGGGAGCAAAGCAAATGAAGAAGTAGGCTGAAAATGGCTAAAGCTACTATACCTCATATCCCCAAACTTTCTGCTGATGGCCGTGCCCAGGTTGCTGAAGGCCTCTGTGGTCTTCTGGCCTGCTGTGCTCAGGGTGTCCGAGGTCTTTTTATATCTGTAGATGACACCCAAATATTATTAGTCATCTTTATTTGAGAAACAATATGTCAAGCGGCGAGACTGCTTCTCTGGAAACTCATCATCAAAGAGAACTGCTGTGATGAGCTACATAAAGGTACAAGGACACAAATGCAATTTAATATGTATGAAAAGATTGGATTCATGTCATTTGTTTTGTTTTGACTTCATGAGTAGACTTGTTGATTTATGTCGACGTGCCAAGATGTGCGGTTTAGCCGTAGAATTTATGATTTTTATCCCCTTACAATGGTGATACATGAAACCCACAAAGAAGCATTTCTGTTTTTACAGTCGAAGCAGCAAGTGGTCAGCCCAAATGTTGTTTTTTTTTTCCTGGTGGAAAAACCACTTCACTGAAAGGGAAAGGATGGAAGACCTGAATTATGTGCATTTGTCCTAGTAGCACTTACTTTAGCACTTACTTTCTGCAAATTTCTCTAGGTGAACTTTGACCTGTGAATTCACAAACCTTGGGTTTGTGAGCCAGTAGAACACAAGATGGCAGAGATGTGGTCTCTAGTCGATAAAAGCACGGGGTAAAATGTGCTGTTTATCCTTTATGTTATTAGCATGGAGCTGTCTCTTCCATCAACATACGACAGGCATGTTAGTGGTAAAAATCACAACATTACACCAGCTTGTCATACTGCATCCTAAACACCTTTTAAACCTTTAAAAATAGAAGAATAAATCTGTATTAAAATTGAATATATACACATCATAATGGAACTGTATTATTAACCAAATCTGTTTATCTAATCATCTAATACCATCTTAAAATTTTAGGCCACACCCCAGATATTATGTTGTGATGAAGTAGGTTATGTCGTCTTCCATTTTTAAATAAATGTCTTTGTATCCTTGTTTATAGGAATCAGTGTTGGACACGGTCAGAAACCACATAAGCAACTCAGTTTGAGATGCTGAACAACTCGAGCCAGTTTGAGGTGTGTGTAATGATTCAGACATAAGCTCTCCTTACTTGTTAGCTACATTAACCTCATTAGGAAGCAGAGTTCAGACAACGAACATCTCTTGGTTGATTGACGAGGCTACACGGACAGGTACAAGGAAACATTGTGTGAGACTAGAACAGTGAACCGATCCCACTGTGCTATCTGATCTTCTCCACCTACGAGTCCTCGTCATGGTATCTGTGACCTGAGACGAAGCTTTTCATTAGAGAGACGTGTTACCAGCGTCACTATGCGTAACTTTATAACTTAATAAACACAGTCAGGGTCACACAGAAGCCACACACTGCATGGGCTGTGTACCACTGACATGGCTGGGATTTTGGCGACATCATACGCTTGAAAAGATGCTTGTTGTTGACAGTAGAGCTGGGCAATATGACGATATAATATAGATATTGTGATAAATTATGTCAGAATACATTTTTCTGAGATACTGCAGGTTTTTTCTATCTTTTTCTACAATTGTAATAGCATTTAAAAGCTCTGATTTTAATGTAACATTTATTTATTACTTTTTATTAGAATTTAATTATTAGAATGTATTTTTTAAAATTAGTTTTAAAACCAGTAGTAATTTATTTTGTTGACATTGTAGGCATACATTTTTATTTTAATAATAATTTCATTTGTTTTTTAATGCAAGGCTACTGTATCACTTACCCTTAGTTGACAGTAGTTGTATACATTTAATGGTTACGGATTGATCTATCTTTTCTCCCATTACATTACATTAGATTTATTACAGCCATATAGCACTGTATGTGCATCAGTGAGCTTGTACATGTGGTGGTCTGGGAAAACCTGTTGTATATCTATGTTGCTAAATTCTGGCAAACAGCAAAAATGACAATAAATGACCAAAAAATTGAGTTTTTTGCCAGTAATGTACTTTGACATGAATATTTTAAGAAACCATAAATATGCAGTGTTTGACTGCAAAGATCACGGTGGGTAAGGAGTCAGGTTAACAAACCTCTAAATAGTCTATAACCTTGCGGTTAACCCTAGAGGCTAACCCTACCCCTGCCTAAGTGTGATTTCAAGTTATTAGGTGAAAAGGACATAATCCTATTCAATTCAGTTTGTAATCAGATCCCGGCTGTCGAAATGTTCGCCATGCTTCTGCACCATCACATCATCAAAACAGAGATGTGCAATCTGTACAGACCGCAGTGGACAAAGTTATCAGATAAAACCTAATAAAAAGACATTAATAACAAGAGCAGAACAGAACTCCATTAGTCAGTGATTAATTCCCCACCAATGTTAGCATGAACAGAGATAAGACCGGTGAATAGACGAGGACGAAGTTCGTGTTTAAATGCCACGAGTGACTTTCACCTCAGGTGATGAGACAGAGACTGATGTGGATGTTGCTGATAATCAAAGTGAGAACTCATTTATCATTACAAACTTATAATTCTTTAAAATGTGTTTTTTCCTTTAACTGCTAAGTGCAGTTTCTGTTATAATGCTAAGAAAATATCTACATGTTGAGCTTCACCATGGTCTCGCTGTTCAGCATTTTAACAGAAAAGCAATTCTGGCTGTATCTCATGTGGGCTGTGAAGGACACATGTGACGCAGCCTTGAAATTTGTCCAAAATAAGTAACCTTTGAAAATTGATGTCCTTGAGCTGTCTTTAGAATGGGACAGACTTTATTTTGGGAGCAGAAATGCTGCCCAAGAGTGCTGCTTACCTAACGAGCCTTGTACAAAATGTAAAGCTGGGGTAAAGAAGTTAATTTTTTAAAATATATCAGTGTGTACTGTATACAAGATTACTGGCATGCTTTTCTTAAAATGAAATGTTAATGACCACTTTAACTTATTAGTGAATATGCTGTTCAATAATCACATTTTGTAATCAGATTCCAGTCTGTGGATCTGCTGTGACCAGACAGGAGTGTTACCGTGTGCTAAGTGGTGAGTGCAGATGGTCTAGCAGCGCTGATGATGTCATCCCGCTAACAGACTGCTGCTGTGAATGTGTGTGTTTGCCTGAGTGAGGCTGACCCGAGCTATGGCTACAGATGGCTCTGTGACAACCATAAAGCAAATCTGCACTGACAGCAGAAAAGCACCTCTAGAACTAAAGAAGCTGCATGAAAATTGCTGTCCTGTTTGTAAACAGATGGACATGTCACATCTTAATAACAGACAACCGCAAACGCGCTTTCAGAAATTTCATGTACTCTAACTTTCCTGCACATTTACAGCTCTAGTCAGCATAGATATCTAGAATAATAGTAAGGCTGTTAAAAGCAATAGTTTGTTGATCAAATGAAACTAGAATTTTTTTGCTCCTTAAAGTGGGTTCAGTATTTATTAAAAGGAAATATATACTCTTTTTCATTTCAACTCTAATATTAATATCAGTCAAAGCCAAGAGACAGGACTAAAACAGAGACAAAGACACAGCATAAGAAACAAAAGCACATGGAGAATGTGAAACAAAAGCAGTATTGGGAACCGTGACACATGCTGATGAAGGAATACGTGACATTGAAGATGTGACCCATTTTTATGCATAACCACAAAGATGGCCAGTCGCTAATTATCATCTGGGTAATGTTTTATAGGGGTGTAAAGCAGGACTGCGTCAATAAGCAGAAGCAGAATTTACTTACACTGGGCTTGACTGAACGTCGTTCCAGCTCCTGCTTAGGTTCTGTTTCAGCTCACTTAATGTCGTCATGCCCAGCCTGTGCTTCAGCTCAGCATGATGCTTCTCTTTGGAGGCCAGCACTTGTTTCAGTGTGACAATTTCTTCCTCCAACTGACAAAGGAAATACAGGTTTTTGCCTTGCAACATATCCTTCAAGTATCAGTTATAGAAGCAGACCAGAAAAACAAAACAGGGGGAGTGTGGGAAGGGGCACGGCTGGAAATGTGCTCACAAAGGTCTTTCATTTAATGGATATTTTCTGCAATTGCAGTTGAATCAGGCTTGAATTGTGGTTGAAGTGATCAAACAGAACTAGGGTTCACGAGGATGCACAGGGGTGCAAAAACATAAATTTAGGGAAAAGCTTCAATCTGCTGCCCAGTCCCATGTTTTGGCTGTTCCATAATTGATCAAGCTAAAAAGTGGTAGCTAACGTATTGTAATAATATATGGCCAGCTAGTTTGTTAGTAGAGTGCATTAATACAGACTAAGAAAAATGAATGAGTTTATCAATATTATCCTTTTTTTAACAAAGTTAAAAAACGTTGTGTTTTAAGACCTAATAAAGACTATGGTGTTCTCTCCTCATATTGCACGTAAAAGATTTTCAAGATATTTAAGATATGTTTAAACGTGAAGTGACTACAAGATGTAAAGCAGGAGAGTTACATGAGATGATAAATGAAATTTGTGTTTCATTGTGTTCATTGTTCCTGATCCTGAAAAGACTGTGTTATTCATGCATAGTAATTATTCCACCTCATTCTACTGTCAGCCAGACTGCACCTCGGCCGATGTGTGTAGTGCAGCAGGGGGTGGGATTAGGAAGGTTAAGCTACAGTTACAGCACTGAGGTGTGTCGCACCACTGTAAAGAGCATTATGTTTAAACATACACACCGAATGAAAACATTTGCGAAAGTCAATAAGGATTAAGGTTTGGTGTTCTCTGGTGGTTGAATCTACTTGTCCATGGTGCAACTATAAATAAAAAAAACAACTAATATCCAGGACACAAAATCTGCTTGTCCCAGGCTTTTGTGATTGTGTTCACATCTCGTCAAGTGAACTGCAACAAGAGAGGGAGAACAAATAATGGTTTTCTTCTACTCTGCAACACCATTACTGTGGTTGAAAGATGTAGAAACACTGGTTCTTGCTTTCACAACCTTATGTCAAAACTACTGCAGTTCCTGCTCTATTTGCTCTTACAAATTCCTCAATACAGTATGTTCAGAAATGATCTGCCAGGGTCCTGATGCACACATTACTCCCATATATTACTCTCTTTCCCTGTGATGTACAAGCTTCTACTCTTATATAAAGCAGGTCCTATTAGCCTATCACGAGGAAGACAGACACTATTGTAAAGCAATAGTAGGAAGAATATCAACACTGAGTCAAACCTTTATCAGATCTACATGGAACAACATCATTACTTCTTTTCACGTTGGACTCCTGACAGTCTGTAGTGTTCATAGGTAACTCAGTGATGGATTTCTACAGCATGACGCTGTATTTCTGATGAAAACATGAGAAAAAAGTACCTTGGTCAGCTCGTTGAGCATTTCCTCTCTCTCTTCTTCTGTTATGGTATTGTTCAGGTTCACCTCTGACGCCATGTGCTCCTCTACTTCCTGGACTGGCTCTTTTCCCAGGAGTCCTGAGACAGCAAAACCACAAGAAAGCAGAAGTCACTCACTGATTGTTCCTTAAATAGAAACTGTCAGTACTGATGATCATGAGGAATTATTATACTGAAATACACTGCCCGGCCAAAAAAAAGAGTCGCTGTTTAGATTTTAATAGGCAAATACATAAGAGTCTATGAAAGGATCATTATTAGAGTGATTATAATGTTTCTAGCATGTTATATATTTGGCAACAGTTCTTTTAATCTTAAAAGATGTAGAAAGATGTAGAAAGACGTATCATGGCCATATTCCAGGATGACAATGCCAAGATTCATCAGGGTTAAAATTGTGAAAGAATGGTTCAGAGAGCATGAAGAATCATTTTCACACATGAATTGGCTCCTCTGAGTCCTGACCTTAACCTCAGTGAAAGTCTTTGGGACGTGCTGGAGGAGACTTTAAACAGTGCTCATCTCTTTCATTGTCAGTACAAGATCTTGACCAAAAATTGATGCACCTCTTGATGGAAATAACATCACAACATTTATTTCCATCAAGCGGTGCATCACTTTTTTTTTGGCCAGGCAGTGTATATTTCATGTGATTGTGCTTCTCTGTAAGAGTGTTTCTCATGGATTTCTTCGACCCACGCTGCGTTTCCAAGCTAGACATCAACCATGATCCTGTCATGAATCATCATCCATTTAGCGTAATTATCTCCTCACACATGATCTATATCACCTTTATTATGATTTTAACACCTACTGTAGATCATCTGAACGTTTTCATGGTAAAAAAAAAATTCACTGGAATTTTTCACATTATGGTGTGCCACTTATAATTAGAAAGTTACCATAATTTTAGAACAAGCCACATACCATCAACCCTATAAGTAAGAGGCCTCTATTTTGGTTTCTAGTTGAATGGAGTCCATTTAACAGAAACACAGCAGAGCTTTTAAGGTCATCGCAGCTGGTGATTTAAGCCTCAGACAGTGACACAGAGGTAGTGAGAGAGGGAGATATCCAATGCTGTGCCATTTAAATAGGAGATTTATACAGGCTCTAATGAGAAAAAGATGAATAAGGGTACTTCAAACTCAATCACTGTGTGCACTGTCTACCAAATAGATCTCCCTGCTCTCAAAAGAAATTTAGTTGTGAATATCTTCAAATCCTGATTCCACTGGACACATTCTCTGAGTAGTAATAGTAGTAGTGTATAATTCCTAAACTATACTAGGGGACCCTGGAGTTGCACAATACTACTGTGCAGATTAACGTAAATGAAAACTGTTGATTCAAGGAGGCGGGGCTTCATGTACATGGGTATGAATGAGAGGTTGGGTCAAGGAGTAAACAAGTCATTCCAGTGCTTTCCAGTAACGTCTGTAGCCCAAATTCTACCCAGTGAGTCGGTCAACCTAATCGAACAATCATAAGCTCTGTAATTAACGTACACTTTATTGCACCACTTTAGACAACCATTAAACTGGTCACCGACAGCGTGGCATGAGGAAGCAGAGGTCAGAGACCAGCGTTTCACCACAGCATTGCAACATCTCCGATCTGGAGTAATCTGGGGGATTATGGACAGGATTTAATTTAGCTTGTTGTCACTGGGCCTGAGCATCAAGATGTGCATCTGAGATTATCTGTACTCAGCGGTGTTTTTATCAGCAGTGTCACTATCAGGTACTGATGCAAGAAGACCGTTAGAGCACGTTCGTCTCCTAACACAAACCTGAAAGACCTACCTGCTTGGAGATCATCTTCTTCTTCATTTGATTAGCAAAAAAGAAAACAAAAGGCCATGAACTGCAGTATACCTGTATGACGTGAGCAAGTAAAACTTACATGTATGTAAACACAAGCTGAGCCTATGCCTGATTCGAACATCATGCAAATTTTCAACACAACACAGAGGAACACAACAGAGGCCACTCTGTTCTAAGTGACACTAAAACACACCACTCTATCAAACCTCATGCAGAATAGCAACTGTCAGCATGTCAAACATATTCACAGTTGGACGACTGTTAATAATAATAATCGCCTGAGCTTGCAGGCTTTAAAAGCTTATTGATTTTGGAAAACAGGTTACACTGTGTTGTCCAAAAGCATCCATTAGTCAGCTGCTGCACTCTGGGTTGACTTTCCTGATAAAAGGAGTCAGACTCAGAATCAGAGGCGGATTTTATGGCTGCCAAATCCATAGTCAGTTTCATATAACTTTTAATTTCTTAAGTGTCATTCAGTACTTACTCATACATTGAGGTTGTACTTTGCATAGTACCATTTTGTTTGTAAAGTTTTGGCAGTTTGTAGCTGCAACAGTTTTGTTTCAGCTGCACCTTCCTTAACTTTCCACTTACTTCCTCTGAAGCCGTACACCTGGCCCCAACCCCTAAGCTCTCTAAAGCCATACACCTGGCCCCTCCCCCTCATCACTCTGCCCATCTAAGCTTTTCTGTAGCCATACACCTGTTTCCTTCCCCCTCAGTTCTTTCGAGCTATACATCTGCCTCCACCCATCAAGGCTCTCTGCATCTATCCACTAGGCTCCACCCTCTCTGTTCGCCATTAGCCACGCCTTATGTAGCTATGCATGTCGCCCCTTCCCCCTCAGCTCTTTTGTAGCAATACACCTGGCTCCACCCATCCAAGCTCTCTGCATCTTTCCACCAGGCTCCATACGCTCTGTTCTCTATAGCCATCCGTTGGCCACGGCTTTTGTAGCTAGACATGTGGCCCCTTCTGCCTCAGCTCTTTTGCGCTATACAATTCAATTCAATTTATTTGTATAGTGCTTTGTATACATCTGGCTCCACCCACGTAAGCTCTCTGCAGCTATCCATTGGCAACACGCTCTGTAGCAATACACCTGATCCTTTCCTTCTCAGCTGTTTTGAGCTATACACCTGACTCCACCCAAGCTCTCTGCAGCCACTTGCCTGGCCCTGCCCCTTAACTCTCTGCCAAACAATATATACATTAGAGAAATGTTTCAGTCAAAACTGTCAGTTGTGTCCTAAATCATCTAGCATAAAAAGTAATGTCATTTGTTATTCGTAATCACAACACCATCACTGTAAATGATGTAAATGTGCAATCTTATTTGTGATATCAGAACCTGAACTCAAATACAAGTAAGGAAAATGTGGTTGGATTTCATACAATTTCATATCAATGGAGTTGTAATAAAAGGTATGAGTGCTAAACCCTGCCCCTAAGCCTAACCTTAACCTTTAACCTTCAACTTTTCATACAAATTTGAAGTGCGACATGTTAGACCTGATTATATGATGGCTGTACAGGTTACAGCTACTGTTCCAGGTCTATGAGGTATATGATTATGGATTTGTCACTCATAAAATGTCAACGTTGTATCAAATATGATCATTTTATTCATATTTAATGCACAGTCTTGAACAGCAGCTCATTGGGAGTCCTGGGATTTGAACTCACACCCTTCTGACTACCCTAAGAGTCGATACTTCTACTTATGGGTGTGTGAAATGACAAATGTACACTGCAAAATCACACCCACGCACACCCACACACACACACACACACACACACACACACACACACACTCACACACACACACACACACACACACACACACAAACACATCATTCTTAACCTTAACATTCAGCGCTCAGTGTTTTTCTGTTGTCATTCATCGTTTAACGCCATCTTACCGCATTCATCTGCTTCAGGGGTCAGAATGCTAGAAGCCAGCTCTGTCAGGATTACAAACATGCAGAAACATGGCAACACACAGGCTTGATTCTAACCCTTACAGACAGGATTAAGTGCCAGACATTTTAAACACAGCTGCATTCTTTACAGCAATGCATTTGTATAAGCCAAGTCACAAGATTTCAGCTCTTTGGGTTTGAGTGAGTGAAATGGCCTTGGGTTAATAATGAGGTCCCATATACCAGTTTCATAAAGAGGCGTAAGCTAAAATAAGATGCAGCAGCAATCAGCTGAGCTAAAATATCCTGAAATGTCAATCCTATGACCTTGGTTAGGTGCATGTTTACTGAAAAAACAGCTCCAAACTGTTACGCACAGGCATATAATAATACTTTTAAACATAATAAGAAGTAAATTCAGCGCGCTTACCACTCTGTGCACTTTCATGCATTGTAAACCCAAAGCATGATTGATAATGACAAGTCTCTTTTATTAGATTTTATTTATCTACAAAACATGAAGTAGGTAAATTGAAAGGTTTTTTTTAAACAGCAGGTTATACTACAGAATGAGCACAAAAACAAAAGAGAAGCTGAAGCTCACCTTGCTGTCTTTGCTCCATGTCACTACAGTAAAAGGACTGTTTTCAGTGTGCAGAGCCAACAGAACTTTTATTTTAGTGGAGTTAAAGTCAGCTGCTGTTTAATCCAGGTCAACTCCCACATTTGACTCCAGTTTTGTGTTGCCAAATCACCTCTACAGAAGTAACAGGGTTGCCAGGTTGGAGATTACAAACCAAATTCTCAAGTTAAATACACTCTCAGGCTGTGTTCTGATTAAAATGGACGCATTTCCTATTTTTCTCAGTATTTTTAAAATATAAATATAAATGTATTTTTTTTAACCCATTCAAAAATGATTTAACCCATCTCAGACAACAATCTCTCTCTCTCTCTTATTTATTTATTTATTTATTTATTTATTTCAAACTTAGAAGTTTTATTAATGTTTTATTATGTGAAATATGCACAAAGGTTGTTGTAAACGACACTTTATCTTTTATCTTTAAAATGCCTTTTATTTTTACTTTACATATATTTTAATGTAATATCAGTTGGACACAAATGGCACCACAAGCTTGGAATCAGATATGTTTTCTACAAAAAAAAAAAAAAAAAAAAAAAAAAAAAAAAAAAAAAAAAAAAAAAAAAAAAAAAAAAAAAAAAAAAAAAAAAAAAAAAAAAAAAAAAAAAAAAAAAAAAAAAAAAAAAAAAAAAAAAAAAAAAAAAAAAAAAAAAAAAAAAAAAAAAAAAAAAAAAAAAAAAAAAAAAAAAAAGATTAGGTGTAAATTAGATTTCCAAGAAATATATACAGAAATATACAATATACAATAATAAAATAATAGACCTAATCAATAACTAACATAACTATACTATATCTAGAAATATACCATTTACCACACATTGTTAAATCACATTAGTGCACAAACAGTCCTGACAGAAGAATTGAAAAATATCAATCTGGCAGCCCGAAGGAGGAGTGTTAAAACACTAATGGCCAACATTAAAACTGTAAGTACAGAAAGTTAGATGTGGTCACTGCTCAGTAGATACTTCTCATTAAAAAGAAGAACCACAACAATAACAATCACAACTACTTGTGAATAATTTATTAACCTGCTGTCCTTTTCAAGAATTCAGCTTTATTTCTAATCAAACTACACTGTGTGATTACAGGACTGGACAGTGTTGCTATGGGATAAAAGAGTTATGTAGCAGATGAAATTTGAAAAAGAAATTACGATATGTTTTTAGAAAGTCATTTAACTGCTGTATGTGTATTTAGAGCAAGAGCGCCACCTGCTGTTATAGCATGGCTACAAGCGGCCATTTTGTTTTGGTTGTTTAAGCAGATTATTTCTACAGATATTACAAAATGAAATTCAAAGATTCAAGCGGTATTTTTTCTATGTTATTCTCCTGTTTAAGTAATCTGTAAGCTCTTTATTCTTTAATGTAATAAGTCATATTAGAACTATGTAATAACACAAATAAAAGCATAATAATCATGCTATAACTAGTACACACAGTAATGTATTAACAGTAACAATTAACCGCATCATGAGTTACATATTCGTGACTTGTTACATATTAAATGCCTTTATTAAATTTTCTTGTATTAAAAGTTTTTCTTTTAAGCACTTTTAATCAGAAAGGATCAGCACGATGGTGCTTTATGGTAACTACACATATTAATCATTTGTGTTCAGTAAGAGCTGTATCCTGGTCAGATCCAGAGCCTGATCAAACCCCAGACCCTACAGCTGTGATGCTCTAACCCTACCTGCTGTCTAGCTAACCACATTTTTAAAGTAGCTTACTTAGCATTGTCTATTAATTATTGTTCTGCTGAATGATCTTTAAAATGTTGGATGTGAACTTTTGGAGCAGCAGCTGAATCATGAGTGTGAACTCTTTATTAGTCATGTGTACAATCTGCGCATGAGATTTTTAGCCTAGTGCATCAACTTCTGATAGCGTCAACCATCTAATTTATCAGTAGCTCAAAAAAGATATCAGGATCGAGCAACGCATTATGTCACTTCTATAGCTCAATAAGAAAGATCTGGGGCAAACAACTATTACTACTACTACTACTACTACTACAACACACACACACACATACACAAAGGCAGCTGAGTTTATGATTTACTATTTTTTCACCAAAAATCCAAAATAATCCACTTTAAGACACTTGTTAACAGCTAATAAGCTAATGGGGAAACGAAATTCCTCCCACCACTCTGAACACATCGCTGGATCAGAGCCACCTGGATCAACAGGATGTTCATGTCAGAGAGTCAGTGAGGCTTGGGGCACATGTCTCAGCTCAGGAAGCAGATCTTTAAAGCAGCAGCTCCATCAGACAAAGTGCTGAGGTGGGTAGGAAATTGAACGCATGGTAGTGGTCATTGTGTGAAACTACTTGCAGAGGGGAAAAAATGGAGGCCCATTCTAAAAGGAAACACAACCTCTACATTTGCGCTATCTAATCAAGCAAATGAATAATAAGAGTCAAGCACCAGAAATGTCAAATAGTTCAAAGATGCTTAAGGCAGATTCAAAACAGGCCTTTGTTCAAATGTGTTTGATACAGCAAGTGTGATTCGCCATTGTCACCATTAAAAGGGTTGCCAGGTTTCAGCAAAATTTCCAGCCTATCTATCTCGAAAACCAAAGACTTGAAAAAATTTGGGGATGGGAATAAGTAGACACATTTTCCTTCTTTTTCTTAGCCGTTGTGGGGGAAAAATTTCACCGTGGTGCACAAACATTTCTGATGTACAAAAATTAGCCACACCTTAATCCCCCTTCCATTTCTCAATCTTTGCAATCAGCCATAACATCAAAGCCACCTGCCTAATATTGTGTAGGTCCCCCTAAACAGCTCTGACTCGTCGAGGCATGGACTCTACAAGACCTCTGATGGTGTGCTGTGGTATCTGGCACCAAGATGTTAGCAGCAGATCCTTTAAGTCCTGTAAGTTGCGAGGCAGAGTCTCCATGGATCGGACTTGTTTGTCCAGCAGATCCCACAGATGCTTGATTGGATTGAGATCTGGGGATTTTGGAGGCCAAGTCAACACCTTGAACTCTTTGTCATTCATCAAACCGTTCCTGAACAATTTTGCAGTGTGGCAGGGTGCATTAACCTGCTGAAAGTAATCACTGCCAATAGGGAATAAAGTTACCATGAAGGGGTGTACTTGGCTTGCAACAATGTGTAGGTAGGTGGTACATGTCAAATTAACATCCACATGAATGCCAGGACCCAAGGTTTCCCAGCAGAACATTGCCCAGAGCATCACACTGCCTCCGCTGGCTTGCCTTCTTCCCATAGTGCATCCTAGTGCCATCTCCTCCCAAGGAAAGCGACTCAAAGCGAATAACAAAATCTTCCCAACCATGGAGAATGATAAATAAACCCAATTTGGCAACCCTGTCATTAACTGTCTGTCCTCTGCTCCTCCCCAGAGCCTGGGGCAGTGTGATTCGTGTCCCCATAAGCCACTATTAGTATTTTTGTAGTTCTCATTTTGTCCACTAGGTGCAATAATAACTCAAGGGTGCTAAATGGGGCAGTAAACACGTTACCCCATGATTGTGCAACATCTAGAAAGGCGAGCAAAACTTGTATCTGTGAAATAGCAACATTTTTAGATTGTTGGTTTCTTAAAAAGAGGTAATTAGTATTTTCACAGAATTTAAAATAAATGGAGTTTCTGAATAAGGATGTGTAAGTGAAGATTAACATTTGTTGAATGGCTGATATATGGTTGGGCTCTGCCTCACCAGCTGGGCGATCGGGCCTGAAATGGATAGCTTCATTGTTAGATTCTGATTTTATCCTAGTGTTGTTTTGAAGCAGGATGTTTAATAGCCAGGATGTTATCTGACTAATGTAATCTCACAGCTGTCGATTGCTACAATTTACCAAAAATCATTAGAAGTATGAGATGAATCAACATCTAAAGAGTGAATCTCCCAGCCTGTGTACCCAGTATAACCTCTCACCATCAGACCAGTTGGCAGAGATCAACCAGACATCAGCCAAATACTCTGTTCTTTGTCTCGACCACAGCTGGCGTAGTGCATAGTGCTGATTTTTACTGCAAAGCTCCCGGGGCCAGAAATCTTTGCTCTAACAGTCGGGAGTATGTGCATTCCATCTGAATAAATCATTACACACTCCTTTGTGAAATATGTGTCCACTCACTTGACATAGGCGATGACACATTTTTGTTTTAATGGTGGATTTTAAATCCTTACCGGTACTGTAGTCATTATTTCTTTTTGCACATGCCCAAAATATTTGCTTTTATTTCCCAAAATACAAACAAATTAGTCATTTAAACCACTGGGACCCTAACCAAATTAACCCAGTGAGTGAAGACAAATGAATGAATGCTGTACATGTGTTTATAAATGTGGCCTTTCTTTGGCCCTATCTACATGTATACAGGTAGTTTTTTTTTTTCTCTCTCTACGTTTTGGCTTCCTGCCCACAGGAAAAAGGTGTTTGAGGTCTTTGACAACAAAGTTTTTGGAACTCGTGTTTAAAGGAGGAGAAAGTCTTTTTTGTTCGGACTGAAGTTTTTTTTATGGTTTTGGAAACTCGATATTAGACCTACTTCATGGTTTGCAATTTAATTTTGCATTACTTTTACACCCTCAACAGAATGTGACATTCACCATACTGCTCCTGACTCCACTGCTCTACGGTGGTACAAACAGTACTGAGAACAGAGATTTTGGATAAGACCCAGGGTGAACAAGCAGCTGGTGGGACAATTTCCAATCCCAGAAATTGCGGCTGAAGAATGCTTTTCTGCATTTTGCTTTCTCTACCGCATGCCTTTAACGTGATTACTGAGGCATTTGCCATAACAGTTTATTACTTACTCGTCACCTACAGTACTCGGCTGCCATGCACATGTGAGCATATGTAAAAACTATGTTTTGAAAGCTATCCGTATGTGTGGATGGGGCTTTTTTCCTGCAAGCTTCATATCTGACTGCCAGCATTAAAACAAACAAAAACACCCATTCTCATGACACGTTTCTTGGGTCTTGGAGGATCCCAGGATCCAGCTGCACACCTCTAGTGTGCTGAAAATACACAGTGTGTTGAAAGACATGTAACAGGCTACTCATTCAGATGGGGTTAAAACATTTTCACAAAACACTTTATGCTGGAGCATTAAAAAAAACAAAAAAAAAAAACAGACATGGACGACTGATGTACTTGCACAGTGTTGGTTGTATTGTGTGATATTTTATTATTAGCAATAAGGCCAAAAACAGACATTTGAGTCCCTCTTAACACGTCCTCATGATTAATAGACAAATCTTGGCAGGTCCATTTAATTCCACACAGTAACCACTGTCTGCCAAAGTGGACTGATGTGACAGACTCTGAAAATAAAGTGCAGCAGCGTACAAGATTAAGCACTGTAAGAGGATTTGGGGGAGGTACAAAACAAAATCAAAAAGAGAAAAAAAAACAACATACATGTAAGGTGTATTCATACCAAAATTCGTAACAATCATTAAAAAAAAAAGGATTGTGCGGTGGTCTCATACATGTACCACAGGATCATCTGGAAAGTGTGCATGCACTCACTCATATGCGACTCGAAATTCAAATTGTAAGTTAAAAAAAAAAAAATCCCTCTAACACAATCCCATTTACAGCATATTAAAAGGCACAAGAGGATAAAAGATACATCAGTAATACATCAGTAATACCACTGAAACCGGCCCAGTCGGGGCCTTTGGCTCACAGCAGAGTGCAACAGCAGGTCTCGAATGAATGTTCATGGACTTGTGACTCATGGCACTGTGACCTTTTTCTCATTTCTGATTCTCGATGCGAGCGCAACACTGTGATCCGACAAACACCAAAGTCGCAGCATTGCAGGAGTGAAAGAATTGTGTGTGAAAGTCCAAATGCACTCCCTGAGAATAAAAGTGCCATAAACTCTCCGGCCTGATTGTGTCTTATGTGTGTGATTGTCATCACTGAAACACCGTAAGCTGCTTACTGATCACGTCAACCAGTACGAGGCACACATTCAACACCGTGCCTTTCTCGAGTAATGTATGTAACATAAACGCACTATAGTCACGGAGCGTAATAGTCAACACTGGAAATGAATCTGTGATATTCATCGCAATTATATTCGCCGCTCCTCAATAACAATTCAATGGACATCAGTGGTGTCAAAGGTCAGATATGGAATATTGTGTGCAAAGCTCAAACATACTGGAGGTCCATTTCTACTGGATGAACCCGGGGAATAAATAGATACATATATGTACTAAAGAATGCAGATGTTCCTTCAGGACATGGTGGAGATGTTCTCCATGTTGAACTCGGCTTTAATGGTGGAGTGGTGAGTGTACATCAGGCCTCGTTTACACTTCATATTATCATGCGTTTTTTATGATTATTGTAAAAATGTGCAATACAGCATGAACTAGAGTTGGCGTGTTTTTGGCGTCCCGTGTGAGCCCCAGACATGGATATTTACATGTATTCACATCAGTACAGTTACAAATAGAAGAACTGGACTGTCACAGAAGCCCAAAAAAAAAAAAAAAAAAAAAAAAAAAAACGCCAGTGCCAACAATCATATTCTCTCTTTCTGTGTTCTCTCAGCTATTATTTGTGGAATTCTGGGAAATAGGTTTCTCTTTTGCATGAAAATTTGTAATATTTTAAAGTCTGTTTAAAGTGAACGGGAAGAATCACATTTTCAAGAATCAATTCTGACTCTACCACAAGACACTAAAAGCATCTACTACAAACTGATTTCATTTCATTTAACATGTAAAAATAAGACATATATAAATGTTCAATATTCGACGATGAAAATTATTTTTATACCCACCTTTAGTTATAGCCAACAGCTGTTTTTTTGAGAAACTGGTTCCTTATCTGCCCAATGTGAGGAGAAGCATGCTTTTGTGCTGCTTCAAATGATGTGGCAGCTGTTTATGTTGGAACTCCATCACAAGCATGCCATGTTAAAACGTGGCAGGTAGAGACAGAATTTTTCCAAAAAAAAAAAAAGCTAGCGCGTGTCAGTGGACGGGATGGCTCTACGCTAACAGCATAAATGATAAACAGCAACACGCTTTTACTGACCAGAGCCTAGAGCCCCGTCTTTTTTTACAGAATACCTTGAAAAAGTCAGCTCAAATGTGAGTTTTTCACATCCTGTGTCCTTTCCCCTTCAGTGAACTGCCTTTTACGCAAATTTTGTTCGCGTTTGGCCTGACGGTTGCTTTAGCTGAAAAAGCAGAAAAGAGTATCTTTCAGGTATCCACTGCATTGCTATACAAAGGTGCAACAGCTAAACCGTAAATGTTGGTACCCCTGCTGAAAAGCAAGTATAACCTCGGCCCTAACTCCATCTAGCTATCTTATCTTTATATTGTGTAAGAAAAATTAGATCAGCTCACACCACTACTATTTGAATGCATATAAATATCAGGTGTAACAGCAGGGGCTAGTTTGCATATGGATATCCAGATACACAATGCATGTTAGCGTGAGGTGTAAACAAGGCCTCAGGACTGACACAAATGGTATAGTGATAATCTCCTAGGCAGTAAGTCAGATCAGCATCCGAACACACACGTTTTTGCTGATGGTGCAAAATTCCAGTAGAGTGCAGTGCAGCATGCTGGGTCAGGATGTGTGTGTGTGTGTGTGTGTGTGTGTGTGTGTGTGTGTGTATGTGTGTGTGAGAGAACTGAATTCCTATTGACCACATCAAATCCCTGAATAATCACTCGAAACATCCAGATAAAAGCATTCGATGCGCTAAAAAGAATGAAGCTAAAATGCACAACTCTCACGTGAAGCATCAGTTCCATCTACAGTAAAGGTTTGTAAACTGGATGAATTCTTACATACGATGCTGTGTTGTGAAAATCCTTGACGGAGTAGTGATCTGTGTCTTGGAGGTAAAGGGGGAAAAAAACAGAGAGCTCACTCGACCATCATCCATATCACCGTGTAGTGTGTGTGTGTGTGTGTGTGTGTGTGTGTGTGAGAAGAAGTGCAGTCTTAGCACAGCCAGCGTCCAATGCCATTGGGGTGTTTATTCTTCTTACAGATGTAGTAAATGGGGAATGCGACCAGACCTGAGGAGAGATATTAAACAGCAGAGGATATTTCAGCACTAGCAGGAGCTTTATGTTTATCTATGGTTCAGATATGGAAAAATATATGGCATGTACTAAATTTTAAGGCAGTACAATACATAATAATGTAAAATATAACTTAATATTCATATAAGTTCATATAAATAAAGTGTTACTGAATTTCTTACCTATAACCAGAGCCAAGGCTCCGATCACCACCACCAGGACAATGAGCACCGGCGCCACCAGCACTTTACTCGCTGCAGAATAAGCAACACACGAGTTAGTGACATCAGGCCTGGCAAACTCGAACCAAAAATAAGACGAAAGTAATGGCACCCTATAAAAGGAGGAAGCGTTAGTGTGTGTCTGTGGTAGCTGACACGCTGCAATCGCTGAACTACATGACTGGAAGATTGTTTAAGAGTGCACATTATGCTCTTTCGTAATTAGTCATCATTTAGTCATTTTCAGCTCTCTGTGAACTTTGCCTTTTATGGAGTTTTGTGGGTGTCCCTAAATGTAAATCAGCTTTGCCGTGAATGTGCTTGGTAATTTACGGCTTACTGGTATTTATCAGTATCGACACGTGAGTATCTATTAAGAATAAGAATATATTAAATTATATTTACAGTGATGGCATTTGGCAGATGCCCTTATCCAGAGCGACTTACATTTATCTCATTTATACAACAGAGTATTTGTTAACAACCCAAAGACAAGAAGTAAACATTAAACATAAAAATGTGTTTAATGTGTATACACTGTATGTATATTAAGGATTCTCTTTCAGGCAGCAGAGCATGCAAACTACCTGATAAAGCTCATAACTCATCCCACATCAGTACTACTGTTTCAGGAAGATTTGACAGGAAGTTAACGACTGCTGCTGACTGACTTCATCTGCATAGCTCCAAAATGCTGAACACAGGGCTTTTGTTTTGCTGTTGAAGTGATTACACTGAAACAAAACCCAAAAGACATGTTCAGTATTTTTAACCATGTCAGTTTAAATCAGGTGTGGGGTGTAACCCAGTGACTCACACTCAGAGGTTCAGCAAAGCATGGAGTCTGACTCAACACGTACACACATGTGATCAAAGCCATGTGATCATCTTGTGCTGTTTTGGTAAATGAAGAATAAAAAAAAAAAAAAAAAAAAAAAAAA
>CM040993.1:14441598-14489108 GCA_022985145.1 Pangasius djambal
ATTGACTTGATATATTACTCCAAGCCTCCTGGAGGATTGCCCAAAGATGATTCACACTGGTTGGACACTTCTTACGGACATCACGGTCCAGTTCCTCCCATAGCAGCTCAATGGGGTTAAGGTCAGGTGATTGGGCAGGCCACTCCATGATAGACAAGACACCGGCTCGGATGCCTAGAGTATGTAGAGCTGTAATAGGTGCTAATGGGGATTTCTTTGATGAATCCAAAATTTGAGTATTTTTCTATGTTATGTTCATGTTTATGTTCATAAACTTTTTATTTAATAAAATATGTTTTCATAGTTTGTGTTGTCCCTTATTATCAATGCAAAATGGTCACTAACTAAAGAGGATTTATGCTGAGATTGCCCAAAAACCCTATTTTGTTCAGGCGTTTCCAAACTTTTGGAGGGCAGTGTAGGTATCCATTTACATACATTATTATTATTTTTGTAAAGTGTTTTGCCCAAACAGTATTTGCTCCACAAGAGTCAAATCTAATTAATGGCCCTTGATTTAATCTTTGGGTTGGTTTACCTCTGTAAACTTGTTGGTCACTGCTGGATGGAGAAACAGTCTGCCTACCACAAATCTCTACCCAACAGCTGCTTATACACGCCATGCATAAAAAAATATGAACTCTGCACCATCAAAGTTATTGTTCCTTAAGAAGTGGCCAGTCAGTGTACACAGCGTTTAAAACTCTCAACAGTGTTGCTGGACCTGACACACTAGTGTTTCCACTAAATTATCAAAGTGGTTTTTTTTTTTGTTTTGCCGTTTCTTTCTCTTTTTTTCCATTTTGTTTTTTTCTATTAGTTGCTGCTTGAATCAGACCTTTGGACATTACTGATTCACATCCTTTCCTGTCTTTGTTTTAAGAGGATCTTTCCTGAACCTCAGCCACTGAGAATGTCATGAGCAATCCAAGAAAACAAAGAACTGAGCAGATGAGCCAAGATCTAAACCATGAACAAGAGCACAACAGCTGTGATTAATGAGAACAGACTCTTTCCAGTAAATCTGGCTCTAAAGCTGGTTTGTCACAGAGGGACTCGTGTTGCTTCCTCAGTCCAGCTCAGAGATGCTCCCAATGCACAATACACTAAAGCTGTTCAATTCAATTCCGTTTTATTTGTGTAGTACTTTTAACAATAGACATGGTTACAAAAACATGTAGATTTAGATGCAATGGCAAGGAAAACTTCCTGAGACGATGAGGAAGGTAACTTGAGAGGAACTAGACTCAAATGGGAACCCATCCTCTTTTAGGTGACGGCGGATAGTTGATTATGAATAATTACACTTCTACAATTGTCTACTGTAAAATCAAAAGCTCCTAAATGTGTTGAAAGGATATTCAGTATGAGCATCATGACCTTCATGATTACAACAGCAGTACGTAGGTACAAATCTACAGTAACCGGGTGAGATTATCCACTGAAGCAAGGCTGAATCTTTGGCTGTTTTTTTTTTTTCCTTGCCATCTTTAGGGTACCCACCTGGGACTATCCACACATCAATCTGTTCATGTTTTCAAGTATTTAAAACCACTTTCCTGAACAGAGTTGAAGCATATTTGCTTAGGTGTAGCCAAGAATAATGCAGGTAACTGCCTGTTCACGCTGATCACTTCAAAGCTTTAGGCAAGAATTTTTTTTCCCTCCTCAAATGACTCAATCCTACAGCATTTCATCAGTAGGAAGAGTTTGAGTCACAAAGAGACAAGAGTGTGTGAAAAGAAACACCTAAGTGCATGAAATGGAGGATTTTATATGGAAATAAATATGAGGCAAAAGTATTGAACGTAACTTTTCAAGAAACGAACAAAAATATACAATGAGATCTCAGTGGCAAAAATTTAACATGGTCTTCAAATAATCAGCATTTTTGGTTAACAATTTTCTAAGCTTCATTTTCGCTGATCATGGTTTATGAATGCGCTGCCAGAGTTTTCGTTTGCGCTCCGCAAGTTTATGTTCACCATTCTAGCACAAACCTCTCGTGTGGGCGGGGTTTAACTGTGATTTACCCTCGTTGGCAAATGAGATTTGGATCGACAGCTCGAGTGTCCAGCTGAGGAGGAGGAGGAGGAGGATGACGACGATGCTCCCTGTCGCTCCTGAGAGCTCATCTTGAAAAAAATAGTCGTATGAGACTACCAAAACCTCAAATACTAATTACGAACTAATATACTGACTAAGTAAGGACGTAATTTCCACTACAAAGTACTCCAGAATTCGCGCCACTGACGTCTCTCCTTCTAGGTCAATCCAAATCTCATTAACCAATGAGAGTAAGCTGCTGTTAAGCCCCGCCCACACGAGAGGCCTACACGGAGCGTAAACGAAAACTTTGAAAGCATAAACAAAAACTCTAGCACCGCATTCATATACTATGATTAGCGAAAAGGAAGCTTAGAAAAACTGTTAACAAAGAATGCTGTTTATTTGAAAACCACTGTTTTCAGTTTCAGAGTGTTTTTCTTCTCTCACATTGTATATTTTTGTTCGTGTCTAGAAAAGTAACGTTCAATACTTTTGGCATAAATTTAATTCCATAAATTTTAAACTTTTTAAAAATCTAAGTGGAATTATATATTGTTTAATAAATCTATGGAAACTGTCTTTAACCTAACTTTTAATCAATATTCTAGTCCTCCTGCCAGCTAGCCGGCTAGTTAACTAGCTTGTAGTTGTCTAATAGATGCTATGGGATTTCAGCACCATGGTCTCCACCTTCATATTCTCAGCAATTTATTTAACAGCAGTCAAATATACTCATCATTAACATTTACCAGGTTAGCTACCACGCTAATCTCAGACACAGATTCTGTAGCTAAAAGTTTCCATGTACGATATCATTGTGTAATAGCCACATCAAACATGATGTGGTTCAAAGTCACTGACTCTATTCAGAGGAATATACTTTCTTGCTACTTCATCGAATACTCCTTCTATTACCAAAAAAAGATATTTTCATTCATTAACAAAAGCTTAGTCATTAGCTTATTACCATAAAATTCCACAGTAACAGCCCATACTTGGAGCTCAAATTCTTCCGTCAGCTTGAAGTTCACAAACTGTGACACTTCACTGATGTTTCATTATGGCAGAACCCATGGTAGTTTAGTTTGTGGCTGATGCTAACTTGCTAAGTGTAATTACAGTGTAACTTGAGTCATACGGAGTCTTTTCTTAGTCATTTATCAACACATCTGAGGTAAATGTTGATATTTCTGATGGCTGTGTTGTGTTTTCACAGACATTCAGGCTTTACAATGTGTAAACAAATAGCCGTATGGCTGTGCTAGCTAGTTAAATCAACAGCATCAGTCTTGCTAGTTTGTGCCTAGCATCCACATATCCCAGTTGCCTAGCAACAATTTCTCCTCACTTTTATCAACCATTTTAATCCTGTATTTGTCTCTACACACTTACTGACACAAGTAAATGAGGTATCAGTTTGTTTGTGGCGGTCCAGAGTAAGTCTGTATTTTTAAATAGAAAACTGTGACTTTAATAATTTGTGGTAAGAAATCTGACCCAAACACTAGTCTATATAATGAGAATCAGCCATAAAAAAAAGGAGGCAACAATTTAGAAAGAACATCTTTGAATTCACAGGTACCTCAAGGTTCTATGCTAGTTGCCAGATCATTGTGAATTTAAATACAAATACTAAGAAACTCTGAAATTCATGTAAATAGTTTTAAGATTCTAGTTTTCACTCATGATGTTGCTGATATCATTTGTGATGAAAACATTTGTGTTAAATTGAAGAAAAAAAAAAAAGCCAAACAGAAGCATTTTCACTAGTTCTCTCAGACTGTTGGACCCCGCTATATGTAATGATTATGACTGATTGGCACAGGATACACAATAGCACAGTGTCTTCAAGATGTACATACAGTCGTCAGACCAAACAATCTGGAAGGCCATCTCTTTTATTGTTCTGCGTTTTAAACTCAGCCAATACTTGTTCTCAGTTTTGTTTTTTGACAAACCTCTATACCCACAGGATATCATGGAATCTTTACCAATGTGTCAATTAGGACAGGATATACTGTATATTAAATGAGCTTATCACTTGTCGTTTATTGAAGGCAAAATAATTGTAATATTTCCAGACACATGCGGGTACAGTCTGTACAACTTACAGAACATGACGGGTTTGGACAGGACTAAAATCCCAGAGATGCTCCAGTAATAATTACATTACCCCGCCTCCTCTTGCAACACTAATTCAATTTGAATAAGGCCTAAGCATAACGTTGATGATTCTGTGCAAATTCCACCGAGCAAAGCCTGCTGTGCAGAGCTGGAACTTCCTGGAATGCCACATTTCCACTCATTGTTAGGATAGAGGCAGAGAGACAGAGAGAGAGAGAGAGAGTGAGTGAGAGAGAGAGAGAGAGAGAGAGAGAGAGAGAGACAGAGAAGGGAGAAGGAAGTGAGAAAGACAACAAACATCCTCTTTTCATACTATTATTAGACAAAATGATTAGACACAGAAGCCAACATGTAGTGTTACACTTCTCTCCCTTACCAACCCAAATCACAACGCAACTGCTGTGAATCCCTCAAAAGCAGGAGCAAAAAATTTTAACTTGATTTTAACTTTACAATGCTTTTAAGAAACTGTTCCAGTTCCAGCACCAAAATCCTGCTGGTCCAGAACCAAAAGCCTTAATGGACATGGGCGTGGAGTCATTGTGTCACCATGACAACAACTGAACTAAACTTATTTACACGACCGTCACTGAAACAAGATCTGACTGATGCAGTTTTTTCCATTTGATGATTGCTGTTTAAAAATGAGAGAGAAAAAAACTGTGAACAGAAATTTTACTCGCAGTCTAATCCACTCTCTTGTACACAGTGATTATCTATGATGATATAATTGTGCAGTGTGTAGATAGTGACATAGGACTTTGAATGGTACGGTATGTTTTTAAAGCCAGAGGTAAGACATTTAGTACAAGACATTTACAATGTTGAACAGTATGGGGAAATTCAGGAAAAAAAAGAAAAAAAAGTGTGTGCGTGCGTGCTGTACCTTGCATTGTGGGCATTTCTGGGCGTTCCTCTGGCCTTGCTCGATAACGCTGGCCCAGTTACGCAGCAGTCTGTCTCCCTTCCTGTACTCGCGGCACTTCAAACCCTCGTGCCATGGTGCATGGCATCTAAAACACCACACCAACTCGCACTTACTGCACTGGATCTGTGGGGAGACGCCGTGCATTAGGACACAAATCCCAGATCAGCTGTTTAAAAAAATAACGGAAACAAAGTAGCATATTGTCCTCTAAAGCTTAAGTATTTGGTCTTGTTAAAAACGTATTTCTAAAATAAAAAGACAGAATTTAGTTCTGTTAGTCATAATTTGAATACTAGCATGAAAAATACCTTACGTTTTGAGTTACTAATACTAAGCGGAGAGAGGTTGTATATGAGAGGATAAGACGAAACCACAGTGATAAATGTTTTCTTCTATTATTGTGCATCAAACAGTTAATGGGAATGAGTTGCAGGTTGGAACTAAAGCTGAAAGTGGGGAACTGAAGAAATGTCGGACCACACGTGCCATAGAATTGGTCCAAGGAAACGTTCAAACTTTCGGATTTTGTTTTGCTTCACAGCGTCATACCTTACTTGCATAGAATTCTCATTCTCAATTCAAACGTTGCTTGTCATGCTGTTACTGTGTGATATTTGTGGCTTTGCGTCTCGCACGTACATACAAAATCAATGGACGCCTGCTGCTTTGTCACTTGCTGGTGTGAATGCAGGGTTAGGGTTAAAGGCAAAAAGTAGATCGCTATAATCCATCAGCAGCCAGCTAGCTGTAAGAAAATTAACTAGATAACATTAGAGAAAATCACCATTCACTGACTTGACCCATTGCATAACTAACTGTCTGTGAATTTGTGATTATGGAGGTGATGACCACATACTGACTAGCGGTATTTTAGATTTTTCTAAAACATGCATCATTTTAAAAACATGCCGTAATTACAGGTAGCTGAATAGATCAGTAAGAAGATTCACTGTACCTTGTACTTGGGCTCGTCTTTGCTTTGCACTGGCTGGCCGCGTCCCTTCAGCGAAGTGAACAAGCTACACTTTGGACAGGTCTTAGTTCCCGAGTCCAGTCTGCCAAGTTCCAGGAAGTACTTATATTTAGCCACATTCTCAGAGGCCAGGTGGGCCAGCACCACGCTCTCCGCCAGGTATCCGCTGCACTCTGGGATTGGACACACGATCTCTGCAAGGCCTGAGACAACCTGAGGATGGAGACACATACGCAGCATCAAGCACATGGAGCTCTGATAAACTCTAATGTAAAGACTAACTGTAAGCATGAGAATAAATAAAGAACTGATTTAAAAAAAAATCTGTCATTTAAAAAAAAAAATAATAATAATTTCCACACTGTATCTGAAATAAGATTACATCCTGTCTGGTCATTAATGTAAAAAAGGTTGTTGTTTTTTTAACTGAATGCAGCATCAATGACACAGACGCGTGATGCAAATTTACTGTTTAAATTAATTTACAATTATAATTTTTACAGAATGACACTTCAAACTTTTTATCTGTTTAAAGATAGAGTTAATGTTGTAGAATCAAGAAAATATTAAACAAGTCCTCTGTTCTGAAAAGTTACAGCTTTATTTCCAACTGTTACTAAGCGCTAATCCTGGAGACTCCTTCCATAAATGTCAAATAAATGCTTACATATCAGCGACTACATTTTTGATTTTTAATCTGTTTATGTAGAGCTCGGTGGTGTAAATGTGGAGATCATTAAAAGACAACAACAACAAAATACACAGACTACAAGTTAAAAGCATACTTTACTTGACTATGCAGACACGGGTTAAACTGATTATGAATGTACCAAATGTATAATGTGCATTAGTTTTTAATAAATGAAGAAACATACCTCCGGACACTATTCAACAAACCACAACAGGACATTTGTAACACTAACGCACTATATATTGTTTGTTAAGCGTAACTGCAATATGCTGTATTAAGCAAACCTGCTGTACATTTTGTCTGATGACATATTGGATACATACACAGAATATTTGAAACTAAATCACGCTGATTGATGACGTAAGCAGAATGTAGTAATTTTCATAAATCGTTGTTCGAGGATTTTCGTTGTGTAGTCTGACATGGAGAACATGTCACTGCGCTGTCTGTTACAGAATTCAGCCAAGGTGTTACTGGGACCCACTAGTACAAGAGCATCTGCTAAATGACTAAATGCAAATGTAGTAGATACAGTACAGTGACTGACGGGACACTGAGTCAAAGATCAACGTTTCAGTTAAAAAACGCCATCTGGGACTGAAGTGGTTCATGGGTATAGTGCATACGGATGTGTAGGAAAGCACCTGAGGGAACCTGCGCTGACTAAATTTAACAGCTGAATGAAGTTTAATGTGAAGGCGTATGGCTCGGTGCACAGTGACCTTTCCAAGTCTGCAGCAAAAGCCTCAGGCATTCCATTTGGATTTCTTACATACCAGAGGAACAGACTTTGGTTTCATGCCCAGGAATCACAGGCTTTCAGCGAGTATCTTGGATTTCCATCAGCCTATTAGACTTTACTTACAAAATTCGTTGAAATCACTTGTTTGAGTCTTCATATTTACATCAGAGCAAATAGGTTTAAAATAAAAAGCTGCACAAGGACGACATTCTGTCCACCTTTATTCGCTCTCTGGAATAAAGGCATTCCGGTTCCTTCCCTGTAGATTCAGAAGTGTCAACTTTGCTAACAATCCTAGCAGGCCGTGAGGAGAAACAGAATTTTACCACTAGCATATGTCAGTGGATAAGATGGCTCCTTGCTAACAGCATAAATGATAAAAATGCAGGCTAGAATGTGTTGTTTACTGACCAGAGACCAAAGCCCCGCCCTCTTGGCTCACAAAGCTGAAGTTTGTGAAATTCCCAGGTCAAAGTTCACCTAGATAAATTTAGTGTGAAGTGAAAGTAACAGCTACCAGAAGGAAATGCACATATGCACATATTTTTCCCACAGCCTTTCCCCTTCAGTAAACTGCCTACATTTTAGGTGTCTCCCATATTGCCATAGCAACGGAAATCGTACGTGGTAGGGCTAAATGATGTATGTAAAACATAAAACATTCACAGCACTGCACAGAAGAAGTATGTAGAAATAAGTAAGCCAAAAGTATGTGGACGCCTGACCACGACCCCAACCTGTGTTTCTTCCCCAAACTTTTGCCTCAAAGTTGGAGGCACATGATTGTCTAGAATGTGTTTGTATGCTTTAGCAATTGTTATACTTTTTTACTTTCAGTGGAACTAAGAGGCCCAAACCTGTTCCAGCATGACAATGTCCCTGTGCACAAAGCAAGCTCCATGAAGACAAGGTTTGCCAAGGCTGAAGTGGAAGAACTCTGTTGTCCTGCACAAAGCCCTGACCTCAACCCCACTGAACACCTTTGAGGTGAGCTGGAACGCTGATTGTGCACCAGACCTCCTCAACCAACATCGGAAACCTTCCCAGAACACTAGAGGTTATTATAACAGCAAAATGAGGATTTAATCCATATTAATGCCATGCCTTTGCAAAAGGATGTTCTACAAGCACATATGGTTGTCATGGTCAGGTGTCCACACACTTCTGGCCATATAGTGTAGTTTTTTTCCTTACACACTGAAATAATTGGCAGACATCTTTGGAAGACATTGTTGCTTTCCAAAATGTCTAATATGATGAAAACCCTCACAACTGGACACAGACTGTCAACTTTAAACAAAGCCAATTCTTTCCAGACGTCACTCTTTGCAATTTCCACTTGAACTCAACACAGTCGCTTCTTCAGCTAATGAGCAACTGAGCATCTTCCTGACGCGGCTTCATCAAGTTCTTGAGGGACTTCACTCTTCATAGTAAAACAGGATGTCTGTCCAGAGAGGTCATTTTTGCTAAAGCTGTTGGTAATTTTGCTCCATCTCTATTAGAAGAACTCTACTGCAAGCTACTTACAGAACATTATTTCATAACGTGGGTTATGTTGCACTGTTCTGTAGCACACAGATTAATCGCATACCTGCGAGTGCCAAGAAATACACATTTACAGAGAACTCCATGCTGCTTCCCAAACTGCATAATGAGCACTACCATAAACAGTAATGACACCAATGGTGTACTGACAAACTACTTAATACAGCAATATTCAGTGTAGGATGTGGGTCAAGTACTTGAAACTCTCAGGATACAATTATCTGCTGACATTTCCTCAGTATTACGTGTTACGAGAATTAAAAAAAAAAAAAAAAAAGTGACGGTCACAGTTACTGAGCACCAGGTGAAAGAGCAACATCTCTCATTGGCTATGCTTCAACCTAGCAAACACGTCAGACACAAGATGGACAGTGTTAGCAGGTTAGCTAATTAATATACACATACACCAAGGTGAGCAGATAGCAGTGTGTGAAATATGTTTTTAAAAGAAAAATAAATAAATAAATAAAAATTACAATGAAACACTTTCCATTATTCACTGCCGGTTATCATGAGTTCTTTAGCTAGCTGTGGAAAAACTTCACAACTGGGTAACGATACAAGTTCCACGATACACATTTATTCCAATGAAGATAAAATGGCTGACTGTCACTCAGTAACTTCGAAAGTGCAACTCCATCAGTACTAAATCTCTTATAATATTCTCCAGTCTCTTATAATATAGTATCAGACACTTTTACATTCTCACACCACCGTGTAGTTCTTTAACCCTCTCGTACTCTTTCTTCTTCTCTGCCCTAGCCCAGCGTGATGACGATGAAGTACAAATTTACAGCTAATTCTGACCACAAACCCCAGACACAGCTCTAACTCTGAATTACTAGTACACTCAATAATCACAATTCAATAATCAGGCTTATTTTCAATAAAGAAAATCTGCAACATCGCTTAATTAGGAAAAAAAAAAAAAAAAGCATCCAAAGTTTGGGGAAACAGTAACGTTCAGTGTAGTTCATGCAAACACAACAGCACAATTTGCATGAGTGAGTGCTTGTGAGGGATCTGTAAGCTGAGATGACTAACGTTAGCCGTTAGTAAAACAAAATCTAACCGTACTGTAAGAGGCAAAATTGCTGGGATGGTTATAAATAAATAATAAATTGTGTGTTGCTATTTCCAAGCTATTTGGGGAAAAAAAAAAAAAAAAAAACTCAAAACATGAAACAGTTGGTTATTAAAAATTTGATCATCATCAATAATGCTATTATTATTATTATTATTATTATTATTATTATTATTATTATCCTCTGTGTCATTTTAAAATTAAAGTAAGCATTTCAGTCTGGCTCGTTTTTCGTGAGTCATTTTTTGCTTCTTCAGCTTTGCTCCGCCTCTCACCTATTTCAAATCAGAGATGGTTCCAGGGAGTGACTGTTGCGACACACTCTTAAAGATATGAGCAGAACCGTTCCCATGATTAGTACTCTATTGCTTGTTTCTTTTATTAAAATCACTAAAATTAATACAACTACATTTGTTTTTCTATGCCTGCTGAAATCAAAACAGTTCTTTATCTAGCGTACAGACCTTTGGACTCTCCTGCACATAAATTATTACTATTCAAATTGAATGATAAATTCCTAATCAAAAATCAACGACAAAATTTCTCTACACTCAAAACAATCCCCTTTCTGCTCAACGTGATAGGATCCTGGATCTCAATCTCCAGTTTCAGTCCACGCATAACACCGCCGCACATATGCCTATTTCCCTGGGAGGGAAAGTCCTGTAAGAAAAATTAGCTCGTTGAGCCTGTCTGATTCTTTAAGACTGGTTCGATGAGGTGTCAGGTGCCTTCTCTGTGACCCTGCTCACATCTGACATGTCAGGTTAAGCACTTTGACTTATCTGTGTCTCTGTTTGGTGAGGAGAGAGTATTTCTTTCGCAGGGTAACACACTCGTTCATGTCATACCTGCCAGTCTACTATGGTCATGCCAATCTGATAGCTAGCAAAATAGCATGACTGAGAGCAGCACGAATGTGTGAAATGTTCTCTTTGTGCCAAGAAAAAGAGTGAAGAGAAAGTCAGTGTGTTTCAGTTGAGGATTCCGTGGTCAGGATTTTAGTATTACATTTTTACTGACGCTCTCACGTTCATATTCTGTCACTAGCAAGTGGAGCTGCAACAACTAGTCAACATAACTGTAACAATTATCGTCATGGATTTTTATACTCAACATGTTTACGTAACCATGTCATCTAAATGACAATATTATTGAAATATGACAATATTATATGAAAATATTATGTATAGTTTACATTAAAATATCACATTTCAACAAAACGTGATTTCATTGCATATACTAACTTGATGTAAACAAGATTCTAATTACTAGATTGAATTATCTAGAGTTAACGTGATCAATTCGCGTGATCAGTTCTGCAATCTCACATGGATGTTGGCACTGATGGGAACTATAACTACAGTAGTAAATTTAGGCAATTAAAATGTGTACAGTAAAATAGTGCAGTGGTAATGCAGCTGTCGCAAAACACCAGCGTCGCAAGTTCGATTTTATTCAGGGATTTGAAAAAACATGAATAAAATCATATTGGAAGTACGAAAACGAATTGTATAAATGTTACTCAGTTCAATCACGTCGACCCGATGTACGCATCTGAATTCAGTAAATTCAGTGTGGTTTTTTTCGGTGGCGCAGCAGCAGCGCTGTTACTACGTGCACCACGTAGCACTGTGCGCAAAACTGTTCTCAGGCAGCCAAACACTGCTAAGTATGGGGGGGAAAAAAAACACTAGGGGGTATCCTGTTATAGGAAAATAAATAAATAAGACCAAGAAAGAGGTGTTGTGACGCACAGCGGAGACATATACTTATTTTATCCTTTTCCTTCTTGATGCACGAATATCAAAAGTGAAAGCAAGTGAAATCTCCTGCTTGGTGAGTGAAATACGTGCCAGTGATCTTTGCCAAGTGGTATGTGTTACAGCCGTTGTCATTTACAAGCCACATTTTAAGCAATGTACTGATTAATTGTTTATTAATTCGCATGTACAATCAACATATAAAATATTCATTTTTTTTGCAGTTAGAGATCTGAGCGACACCTTACAGCCATTATTAGTAGAAAAAACAATCAGCACTAATAAAGTTAACTTCCATGTGACAGGTTGTACCTCCAAGTTTGTCCTGAAGCTAGCACGCACTGAAAGCTTCACTGTCTTCTATTCATATTCCATGTTATCACCATCAAGCTGTATTTTTTTACTGTTAGCAGTGTTAGATATCAACCAACTTTGGAAATGTCACGTTGATATAAAGGATGCTGGGAAAAATGATAAACCTTTTGAGAAAAGAATTCCTCATATGTAAGCTTGCTCTCATTTCTGGTAAAAACGATGAGCGCCGCTCGTTAAACTACTGGAACGAGATTCAGGTGAACATGTAACAGCACGGACCTGCAATTTTGCACATAAAACAAAACACATACCACAGACTGGAATCACAACCACATCGTCTCGTTAACGCCAGCAGGGCGGAAAAAGGGAGGAATTATTACGAGTTTGATCCAACAGATCCTAAAATTACACGACATGATAAAATTTAACATGAGACTCCAACATCCACCGGCTCAACTATTTAAGGTGTCATTAGTACAAGGGCAGATGGTTCTGCTGGTTTAAGCCAAGGGCAGCTGGACCTCTTTGCCTTCCCTCAGTGGGAAACATGGCTTAGTTTCTCTGTCCCTGCTGATGCATGATGATGCCAGCTAACCAAGGACGAGGAGTTCAGTTACAAAGACGGAGGTGAAGAAGTAAGTTGCTGTCTAACTCCAAGGAAGTTTTCAAAACGGCGTGGGCGATATGACAAACCATCCCGTAATACGTTATTATCCACACAGTATGCGTCACAATAGAAAGACTTGCTAACAAACTACCAGAAAGCCAGCCAACTTTCACACATCATGCAGCTCACGCTGCATCACAGGGCACAGTAACACACTCGGAGGAAAGCGCTATCCGCCGTCTTATACATACATGAGCTCACAGACGCCTACGACTGGCTAGTGTCACTGTGCTTGACAGGGCAGGGAGTATGTCATCCCAAAGAGTAAACATTTTAACATTAAATCAGCTGCCTATTACAGCTTATAACTGTTATTTAAAATGTTAGAAGACAGATATCAATGATACCTGCAATATATTGTGACTTTTCACAATATTTTCAGGCTGTACTTCATGCTGCGTGAACCTACATGATAGCCCTCATCTTACCTAATTTATGGTGATAATTTGTGGCAAAAAGAGGGGGAGGACCTACAGCTTGGCATCCTATCCTAGACTGTGAATATCGTTAGGGAACATTTAGGTAGAATTTCTTTTGTTAAATAGTAAAATGCTCTAACAGATGTTTATAGAATAAAAACAAGAACAGGCCCACCATTGAGCCTTGAGGTACACCAATTGTCAGCTCAAGTGTAGTTCAATAAAAAAAATAATAAAATAATTGTTTTGTAATGATAAAAGTGTTGTTTACCTAAGTGTTTATCTAAAGCCTGCCATTTTTACTTGTATATCTCTGGGATTTTAGTTCTGTCTGAATCAGTCATGCTAGGGATTTTTAACAGAATGTGTGTGCACGTGTCTGGAAAGATTATGCCGTATTTTACCTTCTATGCAATGTCTAGTAGAAATAACTCCAGGTAATATATATCATGCCTTGTTGGTAAATACACCAAGATTCCATTATATCTTGTGGGAAAAGAGATTTTTGTGCTTTTTCCTCAGAAGAAAGACACTCCAGGAAGTGCTCTTGCCTATCATCTCTGTCTGAAACCAAAACAAACCCGAGCATTATCTGAGTTTAAAATTCAGAATATAATTCAAAATATGGACGACTGTCAGAAAAACGACACTTCAGTGGATTTTAGGTTTAGCCAACATATACGCTATGGTCATGTGACCTCCTAGCGCTTAAGCTCAGCCGCAAGTCCCATGACATGCGCTTTTACTAAAGGTCAAAACAATCCGATATTGATGTATTAATATAAGATGCATGTATGCAGTATGCATGGAATTTTTTGGTGTGACAACCAGGCGTATTTATTAAATATACTCCCATCTCTGTGATTTGTGTACTCCCAAGCAAAACGATCATAATTACTACAGACATTATTTAACAAACATATGTCTGGAAAACTGAATAGTACTTCAGCGTATCTAATATACTAACATGAGCTCTGAAATCAGACCTTCATATTTCATTTCATTCTAGCCCCTAAAGACTACGCTAGCTGAAATTGGGCATAAAATACCGTCAAAAACAATCAGTGATAAAGACTTCACGGTCATACTAATATTCTTTTGGTTATTAGCCCGGTTCAGCTAATGTGGTTGAGCGCTCGTATCCCAGGGCAAGCCCCGGGCATACAGCCAATACTCGCATGCCTACGTTCTCGCTCTTATACACAAAAACACGCATAAGGAACCTGTGGAACCAGTTATGAGAATATCAGAGACACCTGAACTGATGTGAAGTCATGGTGAAACATTGCACCTAGCACCTAAAAAAAAAAAAAAACCCTACAATAATAACACACTCATAGACGCTAACAAAACCAGTTTAATGGTATTACTGGTATCATTACGGCAAGTCTTTTATCAACAGCTCAGTCTTAAAATGATCTTCTTCTACAACTATACAATCATTAGGTGAGTCCATCATGTAATGGAACTGTTCCTGTTCAGTTATCATGCTAAAGCCAAACAAACATCAGCCTGGTCAACAGGTTTCCAGATGGTTATTCTACGTGCTTACAGTGGTTTATTTATTTACTTATATAAAAACTAAGGTATAAGTGCTCAGAAAAAGTAACTAGGGAACAATTTAAGTCATTGGAAACATTTGGATCGGGTTCGCTTTTAAATTAAAGAGATGTCATTCTGTCAGAGTACAGGGTGTAACATGTCCTCATGTCCATTATATCTCTCCGACATTACCATTCAGCCATGTATATTTTGTAAAGCAGACATTTCCCTCCCATCCGGCCCCAGTAAGAGTGCAAACATTAACACGTCATCCATTAGATGCATTTAATCAAGCCTGAATCAATCTTCATCTCGTCAGCTTGCATGTTCAGCATGTTTTAAGGCCAGTCACACTTGACAGAGCTGCACTCGCTCAGCAAGCATAATCCATCCATCCATCCATCCATCCTCTGTACCGCTTATCCTACACAGGGTCACGGGGGAGCCTGGAGCCTAACCCATCGGACTCGGGACACAAGGCGGGGGACACCCTGGACGGGGTGCCAACCCTTCGCACACTACGGACAATTTAGAGATGCCGATCACGATCAGCCTACAATGCATGTCTTTGGACTGGGGGAGGAAACTGGAGTACCCAGAGGAAACCCCCAAAACATGAGGAGAACATGTGCGAGGCGGGATTTGAACCCCCAACCCCGGAAGTGCGAGGCAAAAGTGCTAACCGTTAAGCACAATCAAGCACAATCAAGACGGTAAAGTCAAAATGTCCTTGTTGTTGTCCTCCTTAGGGCCTCAAAAAAGAGGGGAAACAATGAAGTGATCAACCACTTCACCAGTCCACTCAGGATTGATTACATCACGCCACCTGCGGTGATTGTCTTTACCTCGTTTAAGGATTTTGTCTTTTACAGAACCTGAAATGTGTCTAGCAGAGATTAGTGTATGTGTGTAACAGTCAATCCACGCCCCGGTGCCGTGACACCACCTGACTCCAAAGTGTCTTATTTTCATATACAGTAACTGCATGGTCTGAAGTGTGCAATTCTGCTCAAACCGTAGCAATTTTCTAAAGATTACAATTTGATATTTATTACTGAATGACACGTCATGCTTTTTAACAGTCGTTACTTCTCTCACCAGGATCTATTTTTCTCTCTTTAACTTAATCAGACCAAAAAAAAAAAAAAACAGCTTGTTATTTTACAGAGAAACTGAAAAAGCATAAACTCCTCTCATGCACCGAGAAACTTTACAAAGCATAATGACTGTTACAAAGCGCCGACATCCGAGACTCATAACCCAAAAATGTATATCTTTATTTATCTATTTCTGTAAAGTTGCTTTCTGACAATGTCCACTGTTAAAAGCGCTATAGAAATAAAACTGAATTGAATTGAATAAACATCTCTGAACAAAAACATCACCACATCAATGATTATATGCTTTTCTTTGTTCAACAACAGCATATTTAAAAAAATCAAAAATAAAAAAGCTGTTCATTATTAGTCTTAGATCATGTGGAGCGTCTGTTGTACAAGTCCCTGTGTATGAGCGGTTACTATAGAAACAATATCTTATTAGAACGAACATGTTCGTTCATGTTACAGCAGTTCTGTTATAAAACTTAATCTACACGCTCTGACTAATCAGATTCGAGAATTCAACCGTGCCAAGGCAGAACGTGATATAACACCTAAAACCCTTAATTTCAAGTAACAGATACAACATTCAGTGCATGCTACTATAGGAAAATAATCAACAAGGAGGTGGTGTGATACGACTCGACATGATGTGAAGTTACTGTTACCTGGAATTGATTGTTTTCTTATAAAAACATTACCCAAAGTTTTATTCCTCTTATACCACAGAAATTTGCCAACATTTAAATTTGCTTATTTATTAAAAAAATGATGTTTTTTTTTTTTTTTTTATTAGTTTGTAGTTAGGCTTAATGCTGGAACACCTGCAAAACAAATTCCTTTGTGTTTTTTCTCTCTTTACAGCAAACGTCACCATACCAAAGTTTTTATTTAATTATTTTTTTTAAAATTAACACCACATTTATTATTAGCATTAGATTATGTTGAGTGTACAACTGTACAAATCCCTGGTAAAGCTGTTACTATAGAAACGATAATGTATTACAATGAGCACATTAATACAAATCTGCATGCACTAGGCTAATATATCGACAACGCAAAATAAAATGTAGCCATGTGCAGTGGATTGCAGACGGAGCCTAGCTGCAGGATCCTGCATGAATGAATGGATAACACTGCTGCACACTATCATCCAGCACGATGCCATGGTCACATATCAAGACCTCAGTTAACGACAAACCCTGTTTTAACAGGTCAAACCGGCTGAGCGCACCGTACAGAAACGGTCATGTGACACAGGCACTGACAAACCCCATTACACAATGCGAGAAATACGGCAGTACGCTAAATTACAATTACGATAATAACCGATGTTATCTTCAGCCATGTTACTTCAGCTCATTTCATTAAATAAAATGGTATCACAGCGCTCTTGAATCCTAAAACCTGATTGGCTAGAAGGTGTTGAATAATTTTTATCTAACGGCGGCTCGGACAATAGTTCCTGCGGCAAGACAAATCACGGGGTTTATATTATAACACATTATCGTTTCTATAGCAACATCATTTCTCTTTCACGGGGAATTGTAAGGTGGACTCCAAATAACCTAAGACTAATAATAAAACACGTAAAAAATGCGTTCTTATTTAACAAAGACAAACATTGTTCAAAAATTGTTGATTATGGTGAGGTTTTCTGTGAGGAGATGTTTATTTAACATTAAGGAAGGAGTCTCCGGTGTGCATGTTTTATGATGCAATATTAAAATGTATCGACAAATATTGTCACATGTAAATGCGACATTCTGTAAACAAGTACTAATCGACGCCGGTGGCAATGCCTCCGCTGTCAACAAGTTTAGTTAAAATATACTTCAAACCGGAAGAACATTTGACCTGGCTGTGACCTTGACACTTTTTGCATCAATTCCAAAATGTAATTGGTTCATCTGCTGGTTACACTGATAACTCCATATAAATCCTACAAACATTCAACCACTCGTTCTTGAGATATCGCTCTAATGAGAATCTCAGACAGACGGATGGACAATTCGAAATCATCCTCTGCCTAGTGTCCAAACAGCTACTTGTTACAGCAAGTAACAATGAAGCTGGTCAGAGTTTCAAAATATTGACGATACCCGAGACATGTATCTCAGAAATGTGAAGCAGTGACTCAATTTACAACAATATCACCATTCTACCGTCACTGCTGTCCAACTATTCCCCCCATATTAGCCACCAAGTACCAAGCAAATCTCAACCGGACAATTAGAACTACAAGAAAGTCAGAAAACATCAGACAAGGATATCATCCTCATCAGATCAGCCTCTATCTGACCCCTGAAAGATCATTCATACGAGTGCAAATGAGATTAGGGAAGAAAAGCAGCAACAGGCGAGCCGGTGTTACTCGATTACGCCAATGCGATCTCTGAAGCCTGCAGCCTGCACGCAGCCCTTCCACTGAACAGCACGCTAATGTAATTAGTGCCTAGAGAGGCTGTGCTCTGTGATTAAGCAATCAATTTCAGTACAACACAACTTCCAGCCTCCTCCCCTGTGCCTACACACACAGAAACACCCAGGAAGGAACCTTTCATTGTTTCTCGTCAGACTGAATTTCATTACAGCCATCATCAAACTTGCTAAATGCAACTCAAATACTGCATAAAGATTTCTGGTCTATCTTTCTGACTATCGTTTTCTTTTAGCTGGGTATCAGACTAGGTTTAAACCTCATGACACGTTGTTCGGTGCCTTTTCATGTAAACAGTAATATGTTTGGCTTTACTGGCACGGCCTCATTTCCCGCCCTGTGCTTCGATGATGATGATGCTGATGATGATGATGATGATGATGCAGGACAGTCAGATCAGCAGCCGGGAAACATGTTACTACCCTAAACCAAGAATGACTGAATGCAGGCTGCCATTAATATACAAGACCTGAGCGAGAAAGAGAGAAGGGAGGAATTAATGTCATATTTTGGCTACTCTGGAAGCAATCTCTGATAGATTTTATTAACCTTTAGCTTTGTAAGCCACCCACATGCATAACGTCCGAGCTACACTGAAAACCTAGTATCTATAATACCTGAATACACGCGCTCGTTCTAAAGTTATCGTTTCTGTAGCAACAGAATCCGCGGAGACACTTGTTATTAAAAACGTGCTGTTATTTAAAAAGACGTTTGTTTAACATTTACTAAAGGAGTCTCCAGTGTGAGTGCTTTGTACCACTTTCTACTCATAACATACTATTACCTGAATCATTCGGCATCATTTGCATCATTTTACATGGACGGTTACTGAATAATACACCTCAGGGTTTAAAATTGTAAAAACACACAAGCGGTTAAGGAACACGGATGTATCATTACCTTAAGGGGGAAAAAACCTGTATAGTAGCTTCCCCCTCCTTTTTTTGTAACACTACTGAGATAAAACCTGCACCATCTGGAAGGCAGCTGGTTTATAAAGTTCACATGTGCTTCTTAGCAAAGGCAAGCGCAGAAATCCCAGAACTCTCGCTGGAGATGCTTACGACAGGTAAACATTCAATAGTCCTCATTTCAGAAACCGTGGCAATTAGGAAATTCAGAAATTGTTTTGACAATTCAGCATGGTCTTACATTTACAACACGTAACAACTCTGGTTTAGAGACGGGGTTCGTGTTTACAGCTTTTTGAAATCAAAACAGTACAAATTTTAAGTTAGGGTTAGAGGCAGGGTTAGTGTTTACAGCTTTTTGAAATCAAAATGTTATAAAAGTTAAGGTTAGGTTTAGAGGCGGGGCTAGTGTTTATACTATTTTGAAATCAAAATGGTATACAAAAGTTAACATTAAGGTTAGCGGTGGGGTTAGTGTTTACACCTTTTCAAAAGCAAAATATAACGAAAGATAAGGTTAAGGTAAGAGGTGGGTTAGCGTTTATATGTTTTTGAAATCAAGATATTATGAAAGTTGAGGTGGGGTTAGCGTTTATACCATTTCAAAACATAACGAAAGTTAAGGCAAATGGTAGCATTTATACCTTTTAGAAATTGAAATGGCATGAAAATTAAGTTAGGTGTAGAAGCAGGGTTAGTGTTTATATCAAAATGTTAGGAAAGTTAAAGTACAAATAAAGGCAGGGTTAGCATTTACACCTTTTTCGAAAAGCAAACTGCTAGGAAAGTTAAAGTAAATTTACAGGTGGGGTTAGTGTTTACACCTTTTTAAATTGAAATGGTATGAAAGTTACGGTTAAGGTTGGAGTTGGAGTTAGAGTTTATACCTTTTTGAAATTGGAACACGATCAAATTATTAAAACATTACTGCTGAGACCAGCTTGGTCAATTTCCAGACCCATGTCTGCTGTCCCACTTACCACAGATCCTTCTGATCTACACAAAAAGAAGCTCTCATGGTATAATAATAATAATAATAATAATAATAATAATAATAATAATAATAATAATACACTTTCACTTTAAAAGGAAGTTTCTTCATGGAAGTAGGTGAAATGAAGTAATGAAGTAATGGCATCAAAGCCAAGCTGGTACCTGAGAACTGATGTATGTTTTCATACACTCTTCACACACCGGCTTTTTGCAACAGTGCAGGGAACTGATGGATCTGATAACAAGACACACGCGACACTGTAATATTATGTTATTCACGTAGAGAACATTGCTCAACACTGGAGGCTCTGCAAGGTCACTCAACGTGTATGGCTCTGGGTAATGATCGAGCTCGATATCTGGATCTGAATTTGATGAGTCCGTAGGAGGTAAAACAGACAGATCTGAAGGCGATGGACTTCCACGCTCTGATGACAGTGTGGTATCTGAAGGCTTCCTATAGTTATCGTTGGCTATACAATATACAGTGCAGTAGACGTGCTCTTTGGACTGGTGATGTTCATCTGCACTTCTGGAATCACTGTTTTCTTCAGAAACAGGAAGTTCAGGATCTTCTAATTCCAAGGATGTTAGAAAATCTGGGAAGTCCGAGTGACTTTCTTCTCCCTCGTTGAGAGAGGAGCTGCACTGTGTCCTTCTGCGGTCCAAGTTCTCCAACATGGAGTCGACTTTGTCCAGCACTCTGGGGGTTTCCACATTACTGTCCCCTCCAGCTCCAGATGTTTTCGATATTCCAAAATTTCTCCTTAGGATTTCTACCGGTGACGTTTTTCTGCACGTGTCTTTATCCCTGCTTTCGTGTTTGCAGTGCTGGAAGTCCAGCACATCAGCCACACTGGGCTCCCTGCTCTCTGCATCTTCCTCTCCAAAATCAGAGCTCTGCGTCCCAACTTCCACAGCCACGTCCGCCACATTCCCGACGGTCTCTCCGTCGGAACCGCTAAAACTAAGCATTTTTTTCGAGGCCACATTCACGCAGCCGAGCTCATCTCCCATTCCCGACAGAGAGACAAGTCCACATTTGTGAACTTGCCTTGTTTCAAACTCTTAAACAAGAGCGCAACTGCCATCAAGCTCCTACTTCCGGCTCCGCTTAAGATACAAAAACAAATCCCTGTTCACCTCATCCGAGCTCCTGTTAGCCTGTGTGAACGGACTTGTTCCTTTAAAGTAAACAAAAAACACCTTACTGTCCCTCTGGAATTCAAAATGCACCATGATAAGTCATGTTAAAGAAACCTGAAGAGAGTAGATCAGTTTGTCAAGCGTCATGTTCTCCTGTTATAGTGCTAGGTGACATTTACCGTACATCCAGTATAACGTGCGCAAACGGATCCACAAACAACTAAACTCAGGAAGTGTCATCGTGACTGATGTCGCAATAATCACATGTTTGTTATGTGTATACATACTTGTTATATCCAGATTTGTGTGTGTGTGTGTGTGTGTGTGTGTGTGTGTGTATGGAAATACGATTAAATCTCATCAAGGTACTTAATAGAAACAAAGAAACAAAAAATCCGTAGGCGCATGTAGAAAAATAATATGGTACATGTGTTATGGCTAAGATGATTACCTTTATCATTGTTATAACGTTGTTGTTGTTGCTGCTGCTGATAATAATAATAGTGATGATAATAATAATAATAATAATAATAATAATAATAATAATAATAATAATAGCAACAACAATAATAACAGTAGTAGTAATAATAGTAGAAGTAAAACAATAAATTCAAATAAACGTATGTGATATAAACCAACAATCAAATAAATAAATAAATAAATAAATAAATAAATAAATAAATAAAGTTACACCCACTCTCTGTAGGTCATTTCATTATCAGGTTTTTGGAGCTGAAATGAAATGTACTCAATCCAGCCCAAATAAGACTCATTTCCAGTGTTGTCAAATTGCATATTTGTTTTAATTTGATAATTAATTAAGAAGTTTCTTAGGCATTTCTATGACGTGATGTCTACATTATTCTATACCAAGCCCTAATAGTATACAAAACTGAAAAATATGTGCACTATATGGCCAAAAGAATGTGGAAACCTGACAATCACACTCATATGTGCCCATTCCAAAACCATGGGCATTAGCATGGATTTGGTTCCACTTTGCTGTTATAATAACCTCCACTCTTCTGGGAAGGCTTTCCACTAGATTTCCAAGCATGGCCGAGGGAATCTGTGTCCATTCAAACACAAGAGCATTAGTGAGGTCAGGCACTGATGCCAAGTGAGGAGGTCTGGGGTGCAGACGGTGGTCCCGTTCATCCCAAAGGTGTTTAGTGGGGTTGAGGTCAGGGATCAGGCTACTCGAGTTCTTCCACTTCAAGCTTGGCAAACCATGTCTTTAAGGACTTTGCTTTGTGCACAGGGGCATTGCCCACCCAGTCACAAGACTGGCCCATCAGGGCCCACCTGCTAGCCCAGGCCCACCCCACTTTTGGAATAAAAAAATAAACTATCACAATATCAGATCTGCTACAGAGTACCATGAAAACGAGTTTCAAAAATATTTATGACATTTTCCGATGAAATTATGTGAGAGCTCATACTCTTCACTGACTAGAGAACTGACTCCCTTTTCGCATTCAACATATCATGATAGGAAGAAGAATCTTGGAATTCTGGCTCATGAAAAACTAAACAGTTATGAATGTATTGATCATGGATGAATTTGTAATTGAATTTAAAAAAAAAAGTTAATATGGTAAATGCAAGGAGTAGGCCATGTACAAAAGGCCCTTTATTTTAGGTTTAATATTGTTAAACCCCACACACACATGCACACACAAACCAAACAACTGTTCCCTTTTGTGATTTGATTGCAAACCGTCAGTGCAATCTGGCAACCTTGATTCCCCAAGAGCCTGATCAGTTGTCAGACACTAGGGGTGAGAGACCTCACTTAAGGAGGTTGAGATGGATGGATGGATGGATGGATGGATAGATAGATAGATAGCTGCCAGAACAGTTTCACAGCTTCAATTCACCTTGGCTTCTATGGAAGCAATGAACATCGTTCTTCCAAAAGTTATTCCCAGGTGGAGTCTAACATGTCTCTCTCAGATCTCCCACAGGTTTTCCACTGGGTTGAGATCTGATGACTGCAAAGGCAAAAGCATATGATTTACATAATTTTCATCCTCATTAAATCATGTCTTATCATAAGATAAATTTGTAAAGCTTGTCTATGACCAATCTGCAGTGTTCAGTACAGCAAGCTCTATCCCAGTAGTTCCTGGTCTGCGGAAAAGTACCTACCCAGAAGGATAAGTTTGTCATACAAACTTCATGTGGGAATAATCACGTGAACTTGACACATGTTTTTCAGATGTTTCACATGGTGTAATGTGTTGTTTTGTCCCCACATGATTTATTTTCACATGAGATTTTTTACACAATTCATTTACTTCCAGGTTTTATTTTTACACATGTAGAGCATGTGGTTGTATTTTTCCACATACTGTATGATCACATTATTCGCATGATGTCATGTGTTTACTAAAATTCATTCAAATCATCCCTGGTTCCTCTAGTGGAAACACACCTAACATTTCTGAGCTATGAAATGAGACCAAGAAAAAGGCCATGTAATTGTCCACATTCTCAGAAATTAAGCTACCAAATTGTACTTTTCCTTGTTGCTGGGTATATGTGGTAACATCAAGGGTACAACTTTTGTACCTTTTGTACACTATATGGCCAAATGTTTGTGGATACCTGACCGTCACTCCCATATCTGGGTCTTCTCCAAGCTGTTGCCACAAAGTTGGAAGCACCCAATTACATAGAATGTCTCTGTATGCTGTAGCATTATAATTTTACCTTCACTGGAACTAAGAGGCCCAAACCTGTTCCAGCATGACAATGCCTCTGTGCACAAAGCGAGCTCCATGAAGACATGGTTTGCCAAGGTTGGAGTGGAAGAACTCGAGTGGCCTGCACAGAGCCCTGACCTCAACCCCACTGAACACCTTTGGGATGAACTGAAACACTGACTGTGCCCCAGGCCTTCTCACCTGACATCAGTGTCAGACCTCACTAATGCTCTTGTGACTGAATGGGCAAATCCCTACAGCCACGCTCCAAAATCTAGTGGAAAGCCTTCCTAGGAGAGTGGAGGTTATTACAACAGCAAAGGGGGACTAAATCTGAAATTGGTTGTTCAAAAAGCAAATATGAATGTGATGGTCAGGTGTCTGCAAACTTTTGGCCATATAGTGTATGTTTCTTCATACCTTTAAAAATAATGTAAGATGGGGCCTTATGGACCACTGATGTATGTTTAAAGCTTCACTCTTAAAGCTAATTAAAAGGTAGAACTTGTGCATCTTCTCAGGTAAAAGATGGTTCAAAACCGCTATGTTCCCTTGATAGTACTGCCTCAGTGTCAAGGAAAAGTTTTTTCAGAGAGTGTAGTGGAGATCAGCAGATAAGTTCCTGTGCTATTCCTGTCTGTTCAGTTGATATTCAAATGGTAATCTGTGATGTTTGCATGAGAACCTTAACTTTTGAGTTACTTGGCCGGGTTGTGAGGTGAAATTCCAGGACTGTGAGTGTCAGGACTTTGAAAAAGACCCCTGTCCAGCTTCGTACGTCTCTTTATAAGAGCATTTGTCAAATAAATAAATGGAAAAATGTATTATATAAGTGTGTTGGTGAAAGGCAATCTGTAAAAACACAGACAACGCTGAAGTGAAAACTGCTAGAATAACAGTCAGTGGCTGCTTGTTAAATTGTGCTGGACGTCACTCACACACTGCTGTTGGAGCATGACAGCTGTCTCGCACAAAGGTGAGACAAGCCAGTCACTAATTAATACTGTCGCTTGCCATCAGTCACATTTGAAGCGTAGGAGTGGAGTGGTAAATTGAAATTCTTGGAGAGGGATTATTGTCAGTGAGAAATCATAGAGTTGTCTCAAGCTGTTTGTGAGTTAAGAGAGTGTTTAAAGATTTATGTCTTTATTCTCATCATTATTTCTACTGTTTGAGCCTTCTAGCTGGCATCATCTACAGATACAAAGGTGAATCATTACGCTAAAATTTTACACTAATCATTACACCACACTATCTTACAGACGCTGCGGTTCTGAGACATGGCCTTGAAGTAAGCGTGTTTCTGAATGCTCATTTCAGCCATACAGCAATTAAAATAATACATGTCACGTAAACACAGCTGCGTATGGCAGGAGGCCCGGAAGGAAAGTTTGATATGGACCAGAAAATGAGAGTCTAAGGGGTACGAGTGAATATGTCTTAAGAGTCTAAGCCAGGCTAGGCCTTGGAGAACCAATCTCAAAATCTTTTTTTTTTTTTAGATAGTTTGAAGGTTTTATTTCAGTCTTCTTGTGCTTGCTAACAGGGCTAGAAAATAATGATAAATTTCTCAGATGCAGATTGCCAACTGGCAAAAATCCTGTAGCGTGCGAGTTCCCCTGTTAATAATGATTTATTTGAGTTGATTGTTGAGTAAAATCTCATGCTACATGTTCATAAACTTTACTACTAATGCTAGCCAGCTAGCTAACATGAGGTAACCTGAGAGGACTTCTGACAGGATCATAAGGTTGTATTCATAAATGGTCAGAATCTTTACTACTTTATCAGTTGGTTGGCTAACAAACAAGTTTGACAGAGAAGCTGAGAAAATCTTTGTTTATTTACACAAGGATTATACACGCATTCAGTCTTTCTGTTTGCCTTAAGATTTATGGTGAAGAATGAATGAGCTTCATGTTTTTTGCCTAGAGATAAAGGAACAGTTTAAAGGAACAGATTAAACTGACTGCCTAATATAGCTAAGTTTGATAGAGTCAGCGTTATTCACCAGTGTGTCTAAAAGCACATCTGCCAACAAAATGTACAGAAAAGCACTCAGTCACAGCTGTTGTGTTATGAATAACCCAGTCAGCAGGGATGCATGTCTGAAAAGCAAGCTGAATCAAGGCTTCGTTTCATTTTATTCTTTTTTTTTTTGGTCTAAGCTTGTATACTTGTGACGGGAAGGTTATGATGCCAAATTCCCCGACTTCCAGAGAGCCACAGTTGGGACCTTAACCCTTAAAGGAAAACTCCACTATGAAACATATTTAACATGTTTATACTGAAATATTTGGAATATGTTTAGCCATTCTGATTTGTTGGTTGGTGCTATATGATACGTTACTCCTTTGAGATGTTAGCAGGTTTTTCAGCACTGATTTCGCAAGGGAACATTCCGAGCACGGTCACAATAGGAGAACATTTCAGTGACCTAAAACCAACCATTATTAATGGACAGTAGAATGGCATTGTGGGTAATGTACTGTAGGAAACCAATGGCCAAAGTGAAAATGGACCGACGTCTTGATGAAAAAGGTTTAAATCAATCAGGTCACCTCAGAATTTCATCATAAAAATGAATCTTGTTAATTATAAATATTCATAGTCAAATCAAGTGGGTTTTTATAGTAATTCCTCTATAGAGCTTGTATGCATTGGAACTTAATGTCATTTCTCCAGGACCAAGGTGCAACATATAACAATACGCAAGACTACATAAAGTGTAAATACACAAAAGTGTGAGATGAGTGCAGGACAAAAAATACACAGAGCAGTTCTGTGTTCTGGGTGGATTTTTCTTTTAAATGTTTAACTCTATGCTTGACCAGGATTCTCTTCACTGATGCACTATGCCTTAAAAGACCAATCAATGACTTGAGGAGCTATATCAATATTCAAATCAATGATCAAACCCCTGGGATTGGCATGTTATATTAGTGCTATATTATTGTTTATAGCAGAACTGGAAGGCATATCTAAGATAAAGAAAAAAAAAATGCAGATGACTTTCTTCTTCCTCTTATTAAATTGAACAAATAGCTGTCCGATAACATTTACATTATCCATTTTACATTTATTCATTTGACAGAAGCTTTTGTCCAATGTGACCCTCAAATGAGCCAGAATCGAATCCAAGCACTGACATGAGCATGTAACAGGTAAGAGTCTTGCTTAAGGTGGCTCTTTCACAGTCCTGTGATTTGAAATCACAACCATCTGGTCATAAGCAAAGCATCACTATCTGGTAGCCCAGTAGGTAAGATTCTTACTAATGCATAGGTCACAATTTGAAGAGAGAATCAGAGATCGTCTTTCACCCTGCTTATGGAATCAGTAAGAACAATATGTTCAGACTATGAAATAAGTAATGGATCATGACAGTTTGAGCAAACCTTTTTGACCTTTTGAGCTAACAGGACCGCTCTGATGACATCATCAACAGCTTTATATGAAGTGTTGTCATTACAGATGCCTTACAGGCATCCACAATTCCCAAGGAACATAAACGCTATGATTGCTTTCTAATTTGGTTAATGGTCTTGAGGGCACAAATATGCAGGACAGGAGTATGAACCATTGTGACTTTTCAATGTGTGCACGAACTTCACTAGATTTTTTCTCTTTCAATGTAAAATGGGTGACAAACAAAGCATGTGTAAGCTTTCCACATCCATTACAAGTCTGATGTTGCTTGTATGCAGGGCAAAATATAGTGTAATGAAAAGTGAGGAAATCTTCTGGGGACCTATAGCCCAAGAGAGGCCTCAAAAATGTCAATAAGATGTCAGAATGTTCTTCACTCTTCAAACACTCTCTTCAATCTAAGCAAGTGGTCTCAAGTCTGTGGGCCCTTGCTTGGGTAATCTCTGGTGCTCAATCAGCAGTAGGACTGCTGCTGCAATCATACAGACTGTCCAGTGCTATTTCCAGGACTCTTATTCACAATCTGCTCACACTGAACATCCTTTTAACACACTTAAAATGAAGAAATGAACTGAATTGGCAATTAAATAAGCAACCTAGCATGTGTGGTGTAGTTGGCAGAGAGTCTCAGGCTGAAAGAAGTCAATCTTTAAAATATTAGGCCACGTCCAGACAGTTCTCAGATCAGTTCATAAATTGTGTATACGTCTATATATGTATACAAATGGATCCTGGATTCTACTGATTGTCTATGGCTTGGCCTGTTCAGTGAATGTTTTACTATAATTTCTATTTTTTTTTCACATAAACCTTGTTGGATGGCTGATCTAACAATCCGGTCCGAAATCATACACTCGTTTTTAATAGTTTATACTATGTTTCTTATGTCTTAAAGGCCATTCATTCATTCATATATATATATATATATATATATATATGAAGTGAAGTGAAGTGACTTGTGGCCAAGGATGGTGACCCATACTCGGAATTTGTGCTCTGCATTTAGCCCATCCACGGGGTAGTCGTGGCCTAATGGTTAGAGAGTCAGATTTGTAACCTGAAGGTTGTGGGTTTGTGTCTCAGGTCTGGCAGGGATTGTAGGTGGGTGGAGTGAATGACCAGTGCTCTCTTCCACTCTCAGTACCATGAATGAGGTGAGTCCCTTGAGCAAGGCACCCCCAACTACTCCCTGGGCACTGTAAAAAAAAAAAAAAAAGGGCAGCCCACTACTGTGTGTGTGTGTGTGTGTGTGTGTGTGTGTGTGTGTGTGTGTGTGTGTGTGTGTGTGTACAGTACTTTTCTCTTCCCATCATTCTGGTACAAGTTAATCTTGGTTTCATCAGTCCAAAGAATCTTATTCCTCCAGAACATGGGAGGCTTTTTTAGATGTTTTCTGGCAAAGTCTGATCTGGCTTTCTTGTTCTTGAATGTTACCAGTGGTTTGTTGTAAACCCTCTGTATTTACATTCATGAAGGCGTCTCTTGATTGTAGATTTTGACAATGATACGCCTACCTTCTCCAGAGTATTCTTGACTTCTGTTGATGTTATGAAGGGGTTTTTCTTCACCAAGGAAGAGATTCTGCGATCATCCACTTTAGTTGTCTTCCATGGTCTTCCAGGCCTTTCAATGTTGTTGAGCTCACCAGTGCTTTCTTTCTTTTTAAGAATGTACCCAACTGTTGATTTGGCCACATCTAAGGTTTTTGCTATCTCTCTTATAGATTTATGTTGTTTTTCAGCCTAATGATGACCTCCTTCACTTGCATTGAGATCTCTTTGGACTTCATATTGGTAGCTCCAGTCAAACAGCTGCCAAATGCCAACTCAATACCTGATATCAACTCCAGACCTTTTATCTGCTTCATTTGTCTTGAAGTAAAGAGGGAATGGACCGCACCTGGTCAATTAACTTCTTGTCAGTCATTGGTCCAAATACCTTTGAGCCCCTGAAAATGGAAGTACTTTGCTTAAAATGGCTGTAATTCCTAAATGGTAAATGCCATAGTTTTGTGGAACCTCTTAAAATAAAGCTGAAAGTCTACGCTTCAATCACATCTTAATTGTTTTATTTCAAATATTTCAAATTGTGGTGGTGTGTAAAGGCAAAATCACAAAAACTCCGTCAAAAACATCAACTCTCTGGACCTGACATTTTATATATATATATATATATATATATATATATATATATATATATATATATTATATTATAGATTTATAATTAAGCAGCAGTCAGACTCTGTTAGAATTCATCATTTCAGACACTTTTACTACCAAATAAATAAAATTACAAGTTTTTGTTCCACTGTGGTTTATTATATTTACAGTCATTCTTGTAAAGGAACAGAAATAGAAAAAAATACAAGGTCTATTCAAAAAACTGAACACAGCACTGAACCCAGTCATTCCAGCCTAAATCTGCAGAAAAAAATCCAATCCAGACCTCCAGAACCTCCAAATAGTCCATGTTTTTGCTTTGTTCCAGGTCGAAAACCACCGAAGCCAGGTAATCCTAGACTAAAGGGTGTAGAAACTGGAATAAATGACTTGAAGTTTGGACTGTCTGGTGGTTGATGAGGTCTAAATTGAGATCCTAAGAAAACCACTAAAACATTTTGATAGAATTCTCACAAACCTAGATTTGACCACTAGTTCGGAAGTATCTTCTAAATACTATTACAAGGCCATTCTTTGAAATGTAGACTCATTAAACACAGACCGTTTGGTATATAAAGCTCATCAGAATGGTGTCCTATATATATAAACCAATAAGAAGCATCATTCACAATGGTCTCCCAGTCTCCCATTTGCTTGATTTGAACTCATGACATCAAATCTTACATATAAACAATCCTGTAAACCTCTCACCAGTTGGCAGAGTGAGAGATGGCACCTGGCGCGTGATTGCTTCATCTTGTTAGGGTTGATCAAGCACCATGTCTAGAATAGAGATACTGTATATTTACACAAGTCTTTGAGGAGAAATGTAATATAACTGGTGCTGCAGCCAAGCTGATGTGATAAACTCAGTGTAATAAACTAATGAATCCTGCGAGTTGGGTTTTCAAGTCAATTGCACACCGCTTACCCTTTGTCGCTTTAATATTTCATTTCCCAGGCAGAATTACAAAGACAGATGTAACACACACTGTGATCTCTTTTAACGGTGTAAATTCACACTATCGTCTAGCATATTCATATTCATCCTGTATGTCTGCAACTAAGAGCGATGACTGTGGGGAATTATTAGCCGATAAAGCCTGAAAAGTGGCGCTGCTGCGATATCTTGATTAATCATCAAAGCTCCAGTGCAATTCATGAGGGAAGTGATGAAAAATGCTCATTTCGGCTCGTCAGCAGGAGGCCAAAGTGTTATTAATTGGAGGATAGTGTCATGCACTTTTCGTAAAGACTTGGAAAGTTTTTCTGAACACAGAGACTTCTGTTTCGTTAGTTTCTCAAAAGGTGGGTGACTACACGCAGGAGAGACACACATGCAACTATTTTTAGAGGATGTGGATTCATTTGTGAGTTATTTCCTCCTCTAAATGATTTTGCTTTCCTTCATGCATCATCCCAGATTTAATAAAAGATGTTGAAATACTACTGGGGAGTGAAAGTGCAGCTTAAAAAGAGGAACTCATTTCTTTTGTATTCACTTAGAAGCATGGTTGATAGTATTTCCACAAAAGGCCATTCAGTACACTTGGGAGGTAAAAGAACTGAATGTGTGTGTGTGTGTGTGTTGTAAATGATTTGTCTGCAGTGTGTGCAGTGTGTTAATGGACTAAAACTAATGCTGTTAGTTCTGTGACGTCAAAGGAACAATTCTGCAGAGAAAGCACATACGCTTTGAGGGCTCCTCATGGGTTCTTGCAATGGCAACTACACAAAATAAAGCACATTTGGCCACACCACAAACTCTACCACACACTCCTCTCACATCACACTACTGAAAAAACAGCGCAGATCCCCCCCCCCCCCCCCCGAGGTGTCTATATACAGTTAAACAGAAAGGCCCACCTTTACAACAAATTATTAGTCTACTAGAAAAAGACTGAACACTGGCACACATGTTAGAAATTAAAAAAAAAAAAGCTTGGAATAGGAAGAAGGTTTGTTTTCTCTTCGTTTTCTTCTTCACGAGACTGAACACCGTCTTAGAAAGCACAATATTCACAGAACCTTTTGAGCCAGCTTAGAGGAAGGCTCGGCTAATTCCTGCTGTCACCGATTAAATATGCGATTCAACATGACACCTCATGCAACAAATACAACTGATCTGCGAACGACGTCCAACAGGCGAAATTGATTGGTGGATTTTTTTTTTTTTTGACTGCTGTTGTAAATCTCTGGGCAGTTTTGGTTTGTTGGAACTGTTCTTGGCACTTTCAAGATGAAAACATCCATAACACAGATTAAAAACATGTTCAGAGTACAGTTATCAGACATAAGGACAACCTAGTAATGGTATTCCAATGACTGGAATTACCATATGTAAACACGCATGTATAATTCTCCTTAATTTACTCTATTAACCACTCAGCACTACATCAGATGACTGAAGCCATTTCTGACTGTTTATGGAACATTCGTTAAGTGAGTTTTTCTAATGGAGTCTATCAGAACGCAGCACTCTTCAACATCCGGTCTTTTATCTTCCAGTTCCATCCCTAGTGTTGATGTCCACAGAGATGAATGCAGCCTGCTCTTTTTTTTTACATAACCCCTGTGCTGTGTTTCTGCTGTCAGAGGAAGAAGAGAGGGTCTTAGCCACAGGGTGGCGCTGTTGCTCCTGCTTAAAAAAGCCGGACATGAAGCGCCAGACTGAGAAAGGCTGAGAAAATCCAGTGCCTTGGCTCTAGTTTTCTCCAGTTGTTGACTGATTAAAGTGCCACTTCTTGCGTTCCTTCAATGGTTCTTAAGACACTATCATATTAAGACATTTACGTAAAAAGAGGAAAGGTTGAGACAGCAGTTCATAGTCTGGTTGGTTCATAAGGCAGTTTGTCCTTGTTACTTTGACCTGGAAAGAAAAGAAAACAAAGAATGTTAGCAAGCTGGCAAGGTAAGGGGTCAAATTCCAGTACACTCATAGAAAAAAAAGGTTACGTCTAACACTCTAAAGGGCTGTTTTTCTCTCTGAAGGAAAGCGTAAAGGTTCCAAGTAGACCTCCTTTAGCAAGCTAAAACCATTCATCATCCAAATAACCCTTGAGGAGTGTAAATAATACTTATCAAACATAATACAATTCACATTGATTTATTTGGCAGACTTTTTGTGCAAAGCGCATTATAAGTGAAGCAGAATCCATTCCAAGGTTAAGGAACTTGCTCAGGAATTGGCTCTCTCAGGCAGCACTGGGATTTGAGCTCACTAGCTCACTAGAGAAGAATTGGTGCAGTGGTGGTCCAGCTGTTAGGACTCTGAGGACTGCCCACTGATAGACCCCTGAGCAAGACCCTTAACCCTCAACTGCTCAGGTTAATTGGAAGTCTTCTTTAAATGAAGATGTCACTTGCCAGATAAATAAATGTAAATGGAAACATTTGTAAACTTGTGAAGCAAACCTGTAGTAGCAATGTTTTCAGAACGTTGCATAAACGTTGCATTGTAACATTAATTCAATGCAATGTTCAGGCACAGTGAAGCATCCCAGTGAACGATATTATCAGAAAGCTCAGGAAAGATTTCTGCATTTTCAGTAACATTTCTGCAAAAAAAAACAAACAAACAAAAAACATTGCTCTAATAGTGGTTTGCTTCGCAATATTCTCAGAAGTCTAACAGTTAGACAAGAATCATGTTGTGGTTCTTCTATAGGCTGCTTTTGTTCGGGGGTTGCCACAGAGGATCCTCCATCTCCATTATGGGAATTTTCTTTTTATGATCCTCATATTTGATTTGGCACTGGTTTTATGTTGGATGCCCTTCCTGACACAACCCTCCCATTTTATCCAGGATTGGAACTGGCACTGAGATTGCACTAGCTTGTGCCACCCCAGTGGCTGGGTTTGGCACCTGACATGGGGCTCAAACCCATGACCCTGAAATTAAGAGTCTCATGCTCACCCGACTGAGCTAAGAAGAAGAAGAAGAAGAAGAAGAAGAAGAAGAATCATCATCATCATCATCATCATCACCATCATCATCTTTGTCTTATGGTATTAATTTAATTCCAAAACAAACAAGGAACACCAAAGGCCATTTGTAATTTCGAAAAACACATTTCCATGATATCAGTGTTGAGAACTCCTTATAACAGGGCTGGGAAATATAACAATGTTATTTCAATATCATGATATTGAGTACAAAAGTCAGTATCGCTGGGTGTCAGTGTTCTTATAACTACTTTTTTACTCAATGTTACAAGAACATTGTTGAACATTACGCTGTTTTCCACACCACCTCGCTGCTGATAATTTTCCTACATCAGCACACCCCAAAGAGTTTTTATTCGTTACATACTGACCACCTTTTATTCCCACATGGTTGGTGGAAATATACAGTATAAGCTGCGCTCCGTCACGTCCTAAATTCCAATTTAACCTCTGGCCATAACATCTTGAGAAAGTATAACGCATTTAAATTGTTACCCAAAGTTCAACCAGAATGTGGCTCATGATCTGTGTGGACTCATTAACTGTAGGTTGTTTTGTCTCCCACAGGTATCACAGGGATTTTTTTTTGTTTACAGCCTCATTTACATTCAGGTTTGCTCATCTGCCTGCCCTTTTCCTTCCTGGCTAATTACTGGACATGTGACCTTTTCCATTTGCCACTTTTACACTGCAAAATATATACTGCCATATATTTCCATTGCACCATGCTTAAGTTTCCTCCGTATATATCAAAGTAAAATGTGCTACATACACAAAAAATAATATTGTGCAAAGGGGGAGTTTGGAGATTTAGTAGAATTTGACATTTGTAAAGCCGAAAGACCCCTGACAGAGAAAAATATGATTCAGTCAGCCAAAATACAAAAGAGTGACTCAATCTTATATGGAATATGCAGTGCATCTGTAATAACAAATCACACAAATGCAGAGATAAGCATTCACGGGAGTGAGGTTGTGCACCTCATCTGTAGATTAATCCTCTTTTTACATATCCTGAATAGATATAATCCTCATTAATCCCAATTTTAAGGCAGATGTTTTCTGCAGACAAGGATGGATGGATCTGGGAATTGCATGAGCTGTTATAATTTATTACAGAACCAAAAACCTGTTTACTTTTGCCTTTTGCAGCAACTGGGGAAGCTGGAAGTGAAGCACAGATGTTTGCTTCTTTAGTCGTGTCCTAAAGCTGGTTTTACACTTTGTGATTACAGTGGCCTTTTAAGATTATTGCTTGTAACACTGTACAATGATCCCAATAAAATCATGGCCAAATTCTATAACAGACTCTGTGATAACATGTTCTCCGTTTCAGATTATATCGCGAAGATCCTCTAACGATAGACCTGCGAGTAAGCAAAATGACTCCATTCTGCTTACGTCATCAATCGGGCTTGTGCAGAAAACGGGCTCGTGCAAACAAATATTCTTCAAAGTGAGCTTGTGGTAATAAGGATAATTTTCTATCCATTAGCATGTTTTGTTTAACTTTTGCTATTGACATTAATGTATTTGTAGCTATCATGTCAGTTTCGCTGGATCCCATGTCATCTTTCTAATGGTGGTTTTTAGACAAGCATTGCAGCAGCACTCGCACTGTAAGATATTAATCCGAAATTTCTGACATCACCAGGACTTTGTCATCGGCTGTCTTTTGTTGCAATGGCATGACCAATTTATGATGTCTGTTTTTTGTCTGCGACAGCATAATCAGGCTGAAAATCATACCGTTTAAACCTAGGGTAAGGTAGCTAAGAAGTAACTAAAGCTTATAGCTAGCAGTTTAGGATTGTGCAAACTTCAAGCCCGAAGACTTTAGAGATGAAGTGATAGTACTTATGAAAAGACAGGATTGTGCAAACTTCAAGCCCGAAAACTACAAAGATGAAGTGATAGTACTTATGAAATGATGACAATTAAATTGCTTCACACTGTAAGAATTAGGTGTAACAACCAAAGATGCAATGATTTAACCTCAAATCTATACTGACTGTCTGTACTCAAATCCATACATCCATATTGACTTACTTCTTGCAGTGAGAATTGAATTTCTTCAATCACTGACTGAAGAATGGAAGAAAAAAACTGAAAAAAGACCTGGCCTTTGGCCTCCTGGCATTGCCCACACCCAACTATAACACCCAGCATGCTTCTCTCCTCATCAGCCTACACACTGTGCCTGTGGGAACACTGACGCAGCGAGTTCTACGTGCGCTCTTCACCTTGCTCTCGTTACCTCACACACAGTTCATAATGAGAGGCGGTTCAACTGGGAGTAGCTGTTCGACCCTTACAGTGCCTGAAGGTGAGTCACGGCAGCCCCACCTCTCTCCACAGCCATATGTGCCATCCCACTCTGCACCGAGTTCCTGGCATGGCTCAGTGCCAAGCAGGTCAAGCTCAGCCGAGGGAGCGGCCTGCCGGAGAATGGTCGACTGCTGTCAAAGTCATTCACACGCCAAGCATGTTGTGAACACCTGCCATGTGTTTCCATACCAGAGGGACTGTACCAGTTACAGGGTTCTTTCAAAGGGGTGACTTTGGGTAAAAATCGAGACCATGCATGCCAAAACTTTGCCTTATTTAATAAACCAGATCTCAGGATATACAGTACAGGTATGTCTATATTTGGGTTGGACAATATAGCAAAAAAAAAAAAATCATATCATGATACCTGATGTCTTCACAATACACAATATGCACTGTGATATTTAACTTCACTACAGTATGAAAAACTAAGTTTGATGATGCTTTCCTTCAAAAGCATTACAAAAAAAAAGCAAATGATTGAAAAAGGAACTGGGAATAACAGTTATGAAGATGTGTGGCATGTTTTCTGCAAGTCAGTAATAAAGAGCAATACTGTTTGTGCATTGTGTTTCATGTTTTACACCAGTGTGATTGAAGTGGAATTATACAGTGAAATGCAATGCAGTGGCATAGACTGCTTTTAAAGGTGGCTCACATTATTATTATTTTTTTTTACACAAATTCAATGAGTAATTTTAATAAGCAATCCCCTGTTATGTTTTTTTCTTCTTCATTGAACACATCAGGTGCAATACAATTAAAAGTTTTGCTTTTCAGTGTGGCATGTTTTCTACATGTCGCTAATGAACAACAATACACCACAAAAAAAAAAAAAGACACCATGGCAAGTGAAAATATCTTCAACATAGTCAAATTTAGTATTTAGTAATCTGATTAAGAGGTAGAAATCCTGACGATACCCATGATACTCACAGAAAATTGTGGTATACATATACATTTGGCTTAGGCCTTCTTTATGGTGCTCAGGGTGCTAATATCTACTGAGTTTTTTAAAAAAAAAACAAAAAACACCCAGATAGTAGTTACATCACCACTTTACATGCATCCTCGTCAGGGCTCTTATTATGAACTGTGTGTGAGATAATGAGAGCAAGGTGAAGAGCTAACATGAAACTTGTTTTCCCCAGGCGCAATGTGTAGGCTGATGAAGGAAAGAAGCATGCTAAGAGCCATAGTTGCCATGCAGAAATGCCAAGAAAGCACAGGCTATTTCATAACAAAGGCAGAGTTCTTCATCCTTCAGTCTGTGTAACAAAATCAATACCCCCCCAAGAAGTGACAGTCCGTACTGATATAATATAGATTTGATTATTGACCGTCAGTGTAGATCTGAGGCTAAATCATTTAATTGTATGTTAAGTGTTATGCCTAAGTCACACAATGCAAAGCAGTTCAATTGTCATTATTTCATTAGTACTTGATTACCTGCCTGAAACATTCAAGCTTGATGTTTGTGCAAAGTTCCTGCTTTCTGCAAACAACCTTTATTTACTCAAATGTTAACCAACTTGTTTGTGAATTACTGCAGTTTGGATTAAAACCATACAACTCAAGTGATCAGTCAACAGGCTAATAACTATAAAAGCTCAATAAGGAATATAACCATTCTTATATTTAAGAACTAAGACAGCCCTCTTTTCTTCATTGTAGTCCAGAGGCATAGCTAAGGGTTGGCATTTTGGGTTTGAACTCCCTTCTGACCTTTCCAAATACTTATTCTTGAGTTGTTATCATAATACACACAGTGCAGCTGATTATATACATGCCTAATAACATGTTTTGCACAGTAATTGCACTATAATGAGGGTCTTTATAATGACCATAATGACGTTCAAGAAAGTTTAACAAAGCCATCATTATGATTCCTAACTGCTCCGGACATCAAATGAATATGCCGCTTAGTTTTTTTAATCAGATTTCATTGGCAACCATCTCTTATATACAGGATTAACTAACTGGAATAATGCATTTTCCCATTTCTGTTTGAAAACTATTACCCTGCTAGCTACACTGTGAGCATTGGGATATCGTAGTGCCAGCTGATGAAATGCTACATGTTTTCTGCAGGAGGAGAAAAGAGAAAAAGGTACCTGTTTTTATAAGTTAAGATGTCATTTCTTGGTGACATGTCATGAACGTACTTTATTTCCTACGCATATTAAAGTTAATAATATGGCAAGATTGGCTGAGTACACTTAATGCATCAGATTAATTGGACAGATCACATGGTGATCCTCCAAATTCCTGGTTACGCCACTGACGTAGACAGCTCACTAAGCACTGAGACTTATCCTCAGTGTATATAAAACTATCTGTGTTGTATCTATGTCAATAAACCAAATCCCTTCAAATCTCCCAGGGCTAACCAAAAGCACCTCAGTGCATCCAGCCACATCCTCATAAACTTTTAAGCTGTCAACAGAGACTGAGCAAACAATCCCAGCTCTCTTCATGTTGACCCAGACTATTATCTGAGCTGGGCCAACAGTGATATTATTTCTTATTGATCATACAGTGACCGCCAGCAGGTTTCTCTCATCGTTTGTCCACTGCGATGCCCCACTATGTCCAAACGGAGTCAATATGGCCAATCTGAGGTGCAATATATGATAAATAATGACATACCAGTCTAACTATTTCGTACAAACATCAGTTTCAGAGCAAAAATGTAAGTTGGAACCTCTGTATCTCCATGAACGTGAGGCAGCTTTTTACACTGTGAGCAAAAGGAGAACCCAGAAGGCTTCCTAGGCATTATTATTTCCCCGCCAATGTGTAATAAAAGTAAAGAGTAGCAACACCGGGACATTTCAGGACTTGTAGCTGCTAATTTGCATTTCCATTACTTACATATACATTGGTTGTAGTTGCAAATGAGACGTCTTCTGTGGTCCTTGGTACCCGTAGGAGTCGAAGCCACCTATAAAGTCAACTGGATAGATAAGAAAGAAAGAGAGGAGGTTACTAACAATAAAGAGGAGCATAACATAGTGCTTGTTGAATTCTCCAGTGTGATTTAGTCAGAAGGTGTTGATTAATTTTCAGTAATACCAGCTGACAGTTTGCTCAAATATGTTATCGATTCTATAGTAACAGCTCATTCATAGGGACGTATGTTGGACACTCTACATAATCTAAGTCTAATAAAAGAACAGATTAAATATGTGTTGTTATTTAACAAATGTATAATTGTTGAGATGGAGAAGCTTACTGTATTTATTTATATAGATTTATGGAAGGAGTCTCCGGTGTCAGCTTTACTTTTTTTTGTCTTATTAACTTATTAAAATAGTGAGGCTGGTGAGGGAACGAGTGTTTATAGCTGGTATAGTAAGTGATTACAGGAACCAACTTGTTTCACAGATGTTCCATTTTAACGTTAAATGTGACTGTAAATGGATAAAAAGTATGTCGTGTCATTCTTTTATTAATAGAAAATTGTGTAATTGTTGGAAATTTGCTCTGGTATAAGAGGAATAAAATGCTTCAGGATGTGCAATTATAGGAAAATAATAAATTTCAGGGTAGTAAATGTACCTTCCCTTCACAATGGGCTGCATCACAGCACCTGGTCGTTGGATATTTTGCTATAACAGCACAAACCATTGTGTTTTATTCTTTATTTAATTTCATCCGTTATCACTATGGCTCTGTGTGAGTGTGTGCCTGAGTGAGTCAGTGAGTTATGGTGTGTGTTTGTGTCTGTGTGTATCCATGTGTGTAATAATCCCGGTCAGTGTCTGAAGCCTGTGCAGGCCTGTGAGGGTGTGATATCTGAGGCAGCGAGCTTCTGGAGCTCCTCTGGAGTAGCAGACAGCCTAAAATAGCACAGACTGACAGCATCAGCCATGGACCGCCAGCAGCAGCTGGCCAGTTGTTTCAGCCTTTACCACAAAGACACAGAGGTAGTAAAAAGTGATAAGGATCCATTGTGTTTCTCGCAAGGGTGGCTTTCCAAATGAACACAGAAGATAAGATGCACAATTAGCTGAGTTGATCTCCTGAGCATCACTAGCAGAAGAAGAAGAAGCAGTTTTAGGATGATTAGTGTTCTGATGGCTGATTTTTGGGAAGGCACACACCCACAAAGCCCATAATCCACACCATAATAGCCTCATTATGAAATTAGACCTAATGGTCTGATCAGTGTTAGCACCAAGAGCTGCAAAGAGCCAACCATAATGGTGCATTTTTACAGAAACAGTGCACTCTTAAAAAGCTTTCCACAAGGGTTCTTGGCATGGTTCATTTCTTTAGCTTCCTCAAGGTGTTCTACAAGGATCCTTTTCTGAAAGGGAACTGTTTTAAGGTTTTACATGGAACCCTTAGGGGGTCTTCCAAAGAAATATTCTGGAAAAAAAGGTAAAATCCTGAATTTGCCTTGACTGTATAGAAGAAGATACTAGATACAGTATGTCCAACTTTTTCCCTATCAGAGAGGTTTCCAAGTAAAACCCCGTTGGGACACAAAGACCCTTTAACCAACCAAAGAATTTTGAGGAACGCTTGTTTTAAGAGTGTGATGAGGCTTAATTTGGGATCATTACACACTCTTCCAACACAAAATAGTTCTTCATGTGGCAAATTGGTTCGGTTCCTGCAGTGAAATGCTGCAGGTTTGCAACCACGAACTGGTGACATAAACATCAAGGGCTTAGGGGCAGCTCCAGTTTGCCTCCAGAAACTCAAGATATTTCTAAGACCATCATTAAAAAAGTGAAAAGGGTAGTTGATGCCTCATAGTTCCAGGGTCCCTTGTATGATCCTGATTTCATGTGACTGTCTGAGTGGAATTCTGCAGGTTCTTCTTGTGTCAGCATGGGTTTCCGGTTTTCTCTCACCTCCTGAAAACATCCTGGTGGGTGAATTGGGTACTCTAAGTTGCCCATACGTGTGAATGCGTGTGCAAATATGTCTGTGCATAGAGCCCTGCAATGGACTGGCATCCCATCCAGAGTGTATTTCCAGCTCGTGTTCCCGGGACAGGCTCCGGATCCACCGTAACCCTGACCAGGAAAAAGCGTTTACTGACGATGAATTAATGAATGAATTGCTAATTAATTGATTGAATCTTTTTGGTAGCACTTATAACAAACTGAATAGGATCTGTAACACTAATCTCAACAAAGCTACTTGATAAAAACACACCACACATCCATGAGGATGTGACTCTGGATGGTAAAAACCTCCAATGTTATTATTTTTTACGGGTTGTGCAATTAAAACTCATGGGTCGGTTCTTTAAAAGGTTTGCTGGTTCACTGAACAGCAGTGATCGGAAAAAAGCTACCAGAGAGCACCTATCTACATAAATTGGACAGCCAGCTCATCGATGGCTGCATTATCCCACCAATTTAAATTAGCACTAATGTAGTTAATGAGCCTGAAGAAGAGCAGACTGAATTGAATAACATGACATAATGTTCAGTTCAATTGGAGCTGAAATAAAGTGTGGAAATGAGCATAGAGTAAAGCCTCTTTTGTATGTTCTTATCATGTATTATGTCTGTAAGGCTAAATAGTAATATGCTCTTACAACACCTCCTTTCATTCTCGACACTGCTAAATGGCTAAGTGCCTCCTGGCTAGCCGATCTATTGACTGAACTAAAGTGGTGGATCATGGGTTTGGAGGCAGGGTTTGGGAAATTAGATGGAAATTGAAGCGCCCGTTGCTTCCCCACATGCTTTATGAGCCTTGTTGTTTTGTCTCAGTCTGTGCTAGATTTGTAAACTGTGCACAGCACAATGCTAATTATTAGTTGAATGCTAGCTTGATGATACCAAAAAGCTGATTGCGCATTCCCAAAGGAGGCATGCGGCCTAATTCTTTTGTTACAGATGCAAGGATTGTTCCCAGTGCCGTGAACAAGCTGAGAGCCATTTCCTGCTTATCTCCTGCCTCTCTTGATCTGTTCCACTTTTTTGGAGGCTGAATTATTTTAATTATTTTGCAATCTTTCCTTTAATTGGACCTCGGCACATTACTCTCGGTGGTCTTCGTAATTACGTGGTGAGTATGTTGATTGGTTTAAGCTGTTCATTACCTCTGCAAAGGTGCTTCGTTTGCTATATTAATTAGAGGACTAACGGCCAATATGGCTGCCTGATTAGCCATCAATATCTTTTGCATTCACAGGAGGATGCTGAGATTCTATAACAATATTATTTCTGAGGGAAAGGGTCGAGGTACAGAGCCCCAACAATCCCTAGTGGAGGAAATCAAACCTCCCAATATGCCCTCGACAGATATAATCACTCCACAGCACGTACCGTGCTCGTGCTACACAAACTTGCAGTGATTGGGAGGAGAGATTTCCAATTACGGACGTTTCCCCAGAATCTCTCATTGTCGCTGATGAAGACATTCACGCCATTATTCAGCAGCGAGCATAATGTGTGCTGATTGAATTACAGTCTGTTTGTACAAGAGGGAAAGATTTTATTTACAACTCAGGGTAAATGAACTTTTTAGACATTATGGTAACAACACAGAAGTTCATAAGACAAAATTATATTGTTTGAAAAAACTGTATTTCCTCTGCGGTAGTGTAGGGCGTTTTAATAAAGCGCTTTGTTTTTTGATATCAGTGTATGGAAATAGTTTTGTATATAGCTAGATACAGTATATTTATTAGGATTTCTGGACTTTTTTGTTTTAGTGCTTGTGTTCTTCCTCTCACTGCATCTTATAATTAGGCTCAAAAATATAAGTTTATTAAGCCTATTACTAGACATTTTACTAAATTAAAACTTAAATTGTCTTGTTCTATTGGCAGATCCTGTCTAAATGCTTTATAGAATCAAATTTATCTGCCAATACAGCAAGAAAATTTTATGCATGATAATCATATGCTTGTGTTAATGATTTAGATAAATTCAACTATGTTCAGTATATATGATGTGTTCCCAGTGTGTGTACAATCTGTTTTGGAAAATCACTAGCATCAAAACCATGATGCATTCAAAATCTGGATACACACGGTCTATTTTTATCCTGGCACAATAGATATGGCTGCAGAAGTGTAGTCAGTGCACGTACTGAAAGAGTAGCTCTCTAAATACAGATGTGCCTAATTGCACATGTGCTTAATGGTTCTGATTATGAAACAAAGCAATGGAGGGGAAATGCACAGAGATGGCACAAAGAGGCTAGTCAGGTTGCTAAATGGAGCCTATCTCTCAATCTCTCTCTCTCTCTCTCTCTCTCTCTCTCTCTGTATGTGTTGCTTGGTGATGAGTAACAGACAAGACCAGACAACACCAGGAGTTGGATTTGAGAATTATTGATCTAACATGCTTGTGTTGCTAGCCACCTCTCCAACATGACATTCCAGTACCATAAAAAAAAAACAGAATTGCAAAGCCATGTCTCAAAGCCATAAACATTAATTATAAATCACGGGAACACCAAACAAACCTCTGTCCTAATTATTGTGCTCACTCGTCTGAGTGAAATGGGACGGCGGCTAAAGAGAATAATTCATGTCTCTTAAAGGCACTGCGAGTGCAGTACAGCGTCTGAATATAACAAATGGGATTGTTTCCCGTGCACGCCCTTTAAAGCAAGCGCCCACAAGCCGGGAGTATACAATCGATAAAAGCAATCTTTTAAACCGGGCGACATCTAAATCCAAATGCATGCTGGGTCATTGAAACTAGGCTAAAGATCCGGCACTAAGAGAAATGTCTATGCCGATGCTTTAGTGCAACACGTAAATATGCACTTCTCCACAGAAAAATGGGACTCCAGTTCTTTTATCTGTGATGCATGCTGGGAGAGGCGTCATCTGGCTACAGCACAGGGGAAACTCAATATACCGACAAATACTGTATCTATAGAATCTCATTATCCTGGGATAAAAATAGACAGAAGATATGCAAAACCATATAACTCAGCTTTGAACTCATACTTACAGCTGTCTTCCTCTTCTGAAATGAGTTTCACCACGTAACAGGCGTAGATGAACCCAGCCAGCTGAAAATGCACACACACACACACACACACACACACACACACACACACACACACACACACACACACACACACACACACACACACACAATATTATCAGTCAGAACAGCACCTGCTTTCCAAAGAAAGCTACTGAATCTCATTAACAATGAAGCAATAAACTGCAATTTCAGCATTATGAATGTGACACTTGACCTCATAATGACTTATAAAGTGTCTCACTGCCTGCACAAGCTCATATCTGATCATGTGACCACTTACATAGTATGCAAATAATATTAAAAGTAAGACATTATGTATACAGTATATATAGCAGTTTATCAGTGTTGTGGAGGGGACATGACAGACATAGATAGAGACTTTTTTTTACTTATTTTTTTCATTTTTTGAGACAACACATTTGCAAACACTGGGCCTCATTCATCAGACTTTTAGTAAAGCTGTGCGTAAATGTCTGCGCAAACCAAACCGAACTAAAATTTTCCACCAGATTTACAAACGTTTCGCAAACGCTGATATTCTTCGCACTTGTGTGTGCATGTTGATGAACGACGATCACCCGTAAATGACGAAGTGTGCACGGAACAGCTGATTTACATGCAGTGACGCCCACAAAACTCCATAAAAGTTCAAGTGCCCAGACAGCTGCGAGCACAAAACGATCGATCAGGGCAAAGCCTGAAAAACAGAAGTGGAAATTATTTTGACTCACTATTACATTGAAAAAAAAATGATGCAGTCGTTCAGTAAATATGGCAAAAACAAATCTGTGATTTTTACACAGAAAAGAAAATTATTAGAGTTACTTAACTACTTAAAGTTCTGTACTGAATAAATAAAAATTCATAAATATGCGGCTAAAACCCAAAGTGTATATTTTACTTACTTTACTGGGTTAAATTTAATATTATTTTGCAAGTGCTCATAAAAAAAGTAGAAACGTTTAATTTAACTGATTGCATACTAAAATGGGGCGTGGCTTCTGAAATCAAATTGCATATGCATTTGCAGAACTTTAAACTGATTTAATAAGTGTTTTCAGTTTCAGATTTCTTGTTTTGTGTTGGCTTTAAGGCTATTGTATTCTGAAATGTTTCAAAAGATCAAGTGTTTCAGCAAAGTTTCATTGGCTCACCCTCTTTGTGTTTGTCAGGCAGGTGTATGGTCTGTGTGTACACGTGCAATTAAGGTAAGTAACTGTTTTGCGTTCTGTCAGTTACGAAGGTTTATTAAGGCTGATGCAGTTTCTGTTTGGAGTGCTATTTCTGGTTGGAACCATTTCTGATGTTAGTGACCATTAATTGGTAACGATAGCTTTAAAAAGATGTTGAACAGACGAAAATTAAAATGCAGAAATTAATGATGATTAAAAAAAAAAACGGTTTAATTTAAACGCCGAGTCAGGCGAAAATCTCCGTTTTTGAAAGCAGGAAACACATCACAGGAAGCCATCAGAGCCGGCAGTAATCCATGTAAATGATATGATTTGAAGTCGATCAGCACGAGTAGAATACAAACGTTTTCTGAATTTACAGGATTTTCACGAATGCCAAATTGCTTGTGTAAACACTCGTATGAAAGATTTCCACAGAAATCCGTTCATATCCAGCTTGATAAATGAGGCCCACTGCTGTTAAACCCTGTACAGAAAAACACCAGATATGAAGCAGATTTGGAAGTATTTTCCCCCAGAAAATGACTAATTATTAATTTGCATAAATGTTATATCATTCCGCTCTTAACATATTGATGTTTACAAAACGAAAAATAACATATTAAGAGAGGAATACAGTTTTTTAAAGTGAAAAAGGCAAATGTGCCATTCAGAATAACCCGTTATTTAACCATCAATTCTAACATTAATGGTAAACAAACAAATAAACAAACAATGTAAAACAAAAATTGTAAAAATGAAAATTGATTTTTTTAATTAAACTAAGATACATAATTATATTTTATATTATTTAGATTTATATTCTTATTTTATTATAGAAAATGCATTTATAAAAATGCATTATAATGTAATAAAATAATTTAATAATATAAAAATTATTCATTCATTCCTCAAAACCCTTTTTGTTTTTGCCATTAAAGAAAACAGATTTCAAGGAAAACCAAGGGCTATTTTGTGTTACGGATGTGATGTATCAAGAAACTGCTGAATTAAACCAATGAAAGTGAAGTGAATAACGTCACACTGAATACAGACTTCTAAGCGTCTTTTTTTAACGGTGCTGACAGATTTATTTATCCACGCTAAGATGAAGATTAACATGGAACTGTTTTATGAAGAACGTAAACCATCAAAGAAATGGTTGTGTATAGTGAGGTATTTAGGGATCAGAGGGAGGTGTTGAAAAGCAGAGCTGGATAAAGGGATCAGAGGTGATGGAGAGAGGAGAGCGAATTTTCTCACTGAGAAAATAGGTGGTGATGCATCCATAGCCTTATATCAAACAGAGCAACTGCTGGTTCTGGAGTAATGACAACATGGAGGTGGAGATAATGCGCAGAGAGGTAATGCAGAAACAGCACTGCAATGCTACAAGCCTCACTAGGTTAAGTTTTACTGGAGGTCATGTAGACATTGAGGTGTGAAATGTGATGCAATGTGTCTATGGCAGCGATATTAATGATAAATGGGATTTACCAATATGAGCAAAATATATTCGTGTTAGTAGTAGCTCATAGTTAGGGTTCTGAGTGAATCAAACATTGTGAGTTTAAACCCCATAAAAACACAACTGGGAGCTTGCTGTTATAAGAAAATGTTTCCGCCCTGAGGTTAATTGTTTTCCAAGAACAGCACTTCCTGAAGTGTTTTATTCCTGCTGTACCACAACAATTTGCCAACACAAAATTAATTCTTTATTAATTAAACGACGACATGTCATGCGTTTATATCAGTTTATAGTTACACGGAACGCTGTGGAAGGTCTGCACAAGAAGTTCACTTATAATATAGCAGCACTAAACGGTTGTTCTGTCACCAGCCTTTCTTTTTCTCTCTCTAGAATTTGATACGACAAAAAGGCCCTGGAGCTGTGAGGTGCAATGCTAACCACCACTATCACCACTCAGTTTCACTGCATCATAAAATAGAAGAGCCAATCAGATTGAATATGCAGGAATGGGAAGGGAGACCTTTACACTCTGATGAATTGGGGAAAAAATCTATCTATCCATCCATCCATCCATCCATCCATCCATCCATCCACAGTCAGGTCCGGAAGTATTTGGACAGAGTTTTCGTGATTTTGCCTTTTTACACCACCACAGTGGATTTGAAACAAAACAATCAAGATATGATCGAAGTGTAGACTTTCAGCTTTATTTTAAGAGGTTCCACAAAAATATGGCATTTACCATTTAGGAATTACAGCCATTTTCAGCAAAGTACCTCCATTTTCAGGGGCTCAAAGGTATTTGGACAAAGTGACATAATTGTAAATATAACCATAATTTTAATACTTGGATGAAAATCCTTTGCAGTCAATGACTGCCT
>CM040993.1:14489208-14525720 GCA_022985145.1 Pangasius djambal
GATTCTGAGTTTCCTCCCTGGAGATGCTTTGCCAGGCCTTCAGTTGCTGCTTGTTTGTGGGTCTTTCTGCAGTATGTTTAGGGTCATTATCCACCTGCACTGTGAAGCGGCGTCCTATCAGTTTTGTAGCATTTGGCTGAATGTGAGCAGAGAGTATAGCCCGATACAACTCAGAATTCATCTTGCTACTTCTGTCAGCAGTCACATCATCAATAAACACCAGTGAGCCCGTTCCACTGGCAGCCATACATGCCCATGCCATAACACTGCCTCCACCATGTTTGACACATGATGAGGTATACTTTGGATCATGAGCTGTTCCTTTCTTTCACCATACTTTTCTCTTCCCATCATTCTGGTACAAGTTAATCTTGGTTTCATCAGTCCAAAGAATCTTATTCCAGAACATGGGAGGCTTTTTTTAGATGTTTTCTGGCAAAGTCTAATCTGGCTTTCCTGTTCTTGAATGTTACCAGTGGTTTGCACCTTGCTGTAAACCCTCTGTATTTACATTCATGAAGGCGTCTCTTGATTGTAGATTTTGACAATGATACACCTACCTTCTCCAGAGTATTCTTGACTTCTGTTGATGTTGTGAAGGGGTTTTTCTTCACCAAGGAAAGGATTCTGGGACCATCCACTTTAGTTGTCCTCCATGGTCTTCCAGGCCTTTCGATGTTGTTGAGCTCACCAGTGCTTTCTTTCTTTTTAAGAATGTACCCAACTGTTGATTTGGCCACATCTAAAGTTTTTGCTATCTCTCTTATAGATTTATGTTGTTTTTTCAGCCTAATGACGGCCTCCTTCACTTGAATTAAGATCTCCTTGGACTTCATATTGGTAGCTCCAGTCGAACAGCTGCCAAATGCCAACTCAATACCTGACATCAACTCCAGACCTTTTATCTGCTTCATTTGTCTTGAAGTAATGAGAGAATGGACCGCACCTGGTCAATTAACTTCTTGTCAGTCATTGGTCCAAATACCTTTGAGCCCCTGAAAATGGAAGTACCTTGCTTAAAATGGCTGTAATTCCTAAATGGTAAATGCCATATTTTTGTGAAACCTCTTAAAATAAAGCTGAAAGTCTACGCTTCGATCACATCTTGATTGTTTTATTTCAAATTGATTGTGGTGGTGCAAAAAGGCAAAAGTACAAAAACTCTGTCATTGTCCAAATATTTCCGGACCTGACTGTATATAAATATATATATATATATATATGCATATATACTTAATTTATGTAATATTAAATAATAATTAAAACTGTTTATTATTATTAATTATTATAGATTATTATTATTAATTGGGATCTATTCAAAGTAAAAACAAGCATTTTTTCAGGGTATAGATGTGGTTTCTAGTGAGAAACACTACAAAATACAATATCTGTGATATTGTATTTTCTGCACATTCTAAATGGCACATGGGTGAAAATTTAGTCTGTAGCTTAATGCGCCAGCGTACGCTCTGACATTGGTTAAAATCTAAACTCTGGGAGCTCCCAAGTGGTGCAACAGGAAAGTGTTCACCCTATCACCCAAAGATCATGAAGTCTAATCCCGAGGATGCCACAGCCATGCTTGGCCAGGAGTCTAATAGGGCAAAACTGGCTGTTTGGGTGGGAGGGATGGCAAACTCTTCCTCTCCTGTCAATCACAGCAACACTAGCCAATCATGGGTGTCTGTGAGCTCATGTATATGGAAGAAGTCAGATAGCACTTTCCTCTGTGTGTGTTACACTGGCTTGGCTGGCTGGCTGGCTGTCTTGGAGGAAGCATGTGTATGATAGGAGATAGATGACCGGTAGGTGAGAACTGGCCAAACCAAATTACGAAGAAACTGCCACAGAGTTCAGAAGTGAAAATATAACTGAATTAACATTAATTTATGTGACCATGTGATACAGTGGTGATGCATGTTTATAATATTGACCTACTGTATATTTGCACATTATATTTAGTAAACCAGTACAAAGCACAGAAACGAATGCTACACGCCCTGATGTACACATGCACAATGCTTTTTGGTGTAACATGGGCTTTATGCTAATGGAAATATTATGTGAAATTAATGCACGAATCTGACTAAACCGCCAAATCCAAGAATTTTGAGCCTTTAAAATGGGGCCACTGGAATAAATGTTGAGAACCACTGGAATAAAGCATGACTTTCAAGCATCTGTACAAACACAGCGTAGGTCAGTGAGACAACAATTGCTAATAGTAAACACAGTATAAGGGGTGAACTCATGTACTGTACTGATGCTGCTAATCTGAAGGTTCTGCGCAATTTACATATTTACTTTCATCTGGGGAAACGGGACTGCGTCTCCAACACTCCAACCCTTATCGTCTGAGCGCTTCAATTAACTACACATATGGCTGACACTCTGGGACTCCATTTCCAGCACGGCTGTTAGAGAAATGCGGGGCGGCAGGAAATCGGAGTGAGCGCAGATTTAAGATTCCTGCAATACCTCAAGGTCTCGGCCTCATTTACAAAAAATAATGTGCTGGCTCCTCTCTCACTCTCTCTCTCTCTCTCTCTCTCTCTTTTTCCCTCTGTGCCACTGTGCCTGCACAGCACTAACAGCAACACACAAAAAAACACACATTGTGTTGTTCATGGTATACACACACACATACACACATTCGCACACACCAGTTAGAGCTGGATTATCAGCTTCTCATTGTTTCGTATGAATATGAACCCAATTTGTGGACTGGAAATGTACCAGAGCAGGTCATCATGACGGTAACACACACACACACACACACACACACACACACACTACGCAGAGCACAGTTCCATAGCTTTTCCCCCAGCCGCGCTATTCCCTAATGGAAAACTAAAATTAGATTTTATGCGTGTGAATAATGCATGCAGAGGAGATGCTAAATAATGGAGGTTAAGTCCAGGAGCAATGATTGATCTCAATGCAAGTATCTTAAGCTTGCATCACACGCTTAAGCCTGTCCATTCTTTACTGTCTGCAGTCTAGATTACTGTCTTAAATCTTTAATATGTTTATCTTCAAAATGCCAACCTACTTCTGAAAAGAGGCAGCGAGTTAAAGCAGTGAATCCGGGTGAATCCCAGACATCTCCGTGAGTGCAGCAGAAACTGATAAAACTGTACGTCTGTGTGTGTGGGCGCAGGGATTGTGTCAGGGTCATGGCAATCAGAGTGCAGAGTTATTCGTACGGTGAAGGTGAACTAGCACAGCAATGTTCTATCTTGACATATCTGTATTTCTTTACTGTAATGTTCCACTCCATCAGGACTGTGCTTTCTAACAGAAAGGAACATAACATTCACATAACATGTTAATGTCCTTCTTACATCATTAAGTTATTTTAAATTATGGAATACAACTGGGGTGGACAAATGATAAAGTCATTAGCTAGCTCACCAGGCAAGTGTGTTGCCCAGTCCCATGTTTTCTTGCCCATAAACCTAAAAGACTAAAATAAAACCTGATAGCTAATGTAATGTAATTATAACATAATGTATGGACAGCTAGGGGTGTAATGCAATAACTCTATTTTTATCTGTTTAGAGTTCCAAATATCTACATCTCTTTAACTATAGCATTATCTATAGCTGTATCTGTAGCTATATCTTTATCTATAGTTGTATCTATAGCTGTATCTATAGCTGTATCTTTATCTATAGCTGTATATATAGCTGTATCTTTATTTTTAGATGTATCTATAGCTGTATCTTTATCTATAGCTGTATCTATAGCTGTATCTTTATCTATAGCTGTATCTATAGCTGTACCTTTATTTTTAGATGTATCTATAGCTGTATCTATAGTTTTTTCTTTATGTATTGCAGTATCTTTATCTATAACTGTATCTATAGCTGTATCTACATCTATTAGCTAGCCCACCAGGCAAGTGTGTTGCCCAGTCACATGACTTCTTGCCCAGAGACCTAAAAGACTAAAATAAAACCTGATAGCTAATGTAATGTAATTATAACATAATTTATGGACAGCTAGGGGTGTAATGCAACAACTCTATTTTTATCTGTTTAGAGCTCCAAATATCTACATCTCTTTAACTATAGCGTTATCTATAGCTGTATTTTTGCCTATAGCTGTATGTATATCTATAGTTGTGTCTATAGCTGACTGTAGCTAATGTAATGCAATTATAACATAATGTATGGACATCTAGGGGTGTAAAACAATAACTTTATTTTTATCTGTTTAGTGCTCCAAATATCCATATCTGTATCTATATTGCGATTTAAACCTGAACTAGGTGTGGCCTAAACTCCCCTGGAAAAAACTCAGAGGGAGAAAATGGCAGCACTGTCAATGTGATCTTGTACTAATAGGCAGTTATTAAAGATGAAAGAATAAATACTGCATGTTCATATGAACATGGCTTTTGGTTGTCCCACAAGGTCGACATCTGACCACTCACCCACGTGAAAGTACAAACCTCCTGTTCACCCGACTTTTTGTTTTTTTTTGGGACCACTTCTAGAAGCACGCAGTCTAAAAAAAAAATGCACCTACTATTCATATCTGTATTTGTATCTGTTTAGAACACATTATCTGTTTATTCTGAATAATGTATTTGCCTTTGGCTACGTCCCTGCTCTCCTGGTCTTAATGTAGCGCATCATGTTTGTGTCCTCGACAAAGGGTCTCAATATGTTTAACTAAGGTTTAGTTTTAGGTTAAGCTATTGTGCTAGCTATATGACATGTTTCTAAATGTCATTGTTTCTAAATAAGTGTATGTTCCTGATTCTGAAAAGATCATCTGTAATCTGTACGATTAATTAATCCGCTTAGTAAAAACCATTCTACCATCAACCAGATTGCACCTCGGCTGATGTGAGTAGTGCAGCAGGTGGTAGGATTAGCAGTGAGTTTTGTTTTTTAAAACACCAGTAGGAAGCAGCGTTTATTTTCTTTTTTCTGGTTGTTGAACCTACCAGTTCACCAGTCGACTATGAAAAAAAAAAAAAACTAATAGCCTGGAAATGAAATCTGCTTCTCCTGGATGCCTGGGCTACAGATTTGTCCATCTTTGTCCATCTCCACAAACATATATTGTATATGTATATTTAATATCTGTTCTATATTCTGGTTAACTGTGGCCCCAATAATGTAGAACATGCACCACAAATATCATCCCAATTTCATTGTGCTGTTAGACTGGTGCACATAATATACTGGGAACTCTGCTGCAGCTCATAATAGCCCTCATACTCACAAGCATTAAGCATGAACATCCAGTGGGAACTGACTAAAAGCTGTTAATCCTAATATTTATCCTTAACTGGTCAGGGGGTGATTACATTACTGCCTGGAGTATCACTGGGTAAAAAGATTCACTTAACGCTGTTCAGGCTTTTGGTTTAACACAGAGAATGTTAATTTGCTTGAATGGGAGAATAGGAAAGGATGCGGGAAAGTGAAAAAGGAATTGGCTTTGGTTAAGTTTGCTTCCCACCAAGTTCATCTGAGTGAACTTTATAGAACAACTTCAACAGATTATAGCTCAGGAATAGAAAGCACTATGGCTCTAATAAATAGACACAATATTACTGCACACGTATCAATCTTGTTAATGAGAGCACAGTAATGTACATATTTGGGTCATTTTCACAGACTGAGAAAACAGACAAAATGAGCAAGTACTCGAGTACTCCCGGGTGGTGATTTCAATTTTCTAAAGTCTGTTCTGTTGACAAAACTTAACAGCATCTGTCTAACAAGTCTTCTGTGTCTTATCTGTATATTACAGCCTTGCATCTTCCTTCTCGCTCGACACACTTAACTGCAATAAGAGAATTAAAAGCACATTAGAGGTAACAGTGGCATTTAATACTCTAAAAATGGCTTTGCTGCAGTCACAAGTGCACTAAGCTCATTTCGTCGAGCTAATTAAATGTGTTTGATTGTATACAGCGGTAATGTGTCTTTCTAATAATCTGATGGGCAACACATACTTTGCATGCTGTATTTACTCACTCACTCATGGTGAAGACTGCAAAAAAGAATCTCCACTCTCAGTTAATAATAAATAGTGATTCTGAGTGATGGGCAGTGTAAATTGAAAAGCCTAGACTGCATAATAAATAAGAATTACACCACAATTTTTGAAAGGATTTTCCTTTTAATATTTTGAGGTCACCAACTAAGTGGCCATGGATACCAAACGATACCAAAGCCACGGCCACAAATGATGTAACTTGAGCCCATGACTGTGGGGGCGGCATAATTAATATGTGTCTGCCATTTTTTTTTTTTTTGCCTGGGAACAGAACATTTTTTTTAGCGCCGCTATCAGAGTTTGATGTTTTGACAGCTTGTCGATCTTAGTCTTGCCCTTAGTTCATAGTGACGTAAATGTCATATAATGCTGCAGAGCAAGAATTAAGTTCTGCGTTTAAGGAAAATAAAAATATAATAAATATAAAAAATAAGACATATAAAAATATAAGTAAAATTCTAATAAATAAAAACATATTATTTATTTGCATTTTTTAAAAATATATAATTTTTTATAATATTTTTTAAAATAAAAAAGCTTGTTTTCAGTCATTTAACAATTTACAAATTCAGGGTGCTCCCATTTTCACCTTGTATGATTGTTCTTTTCCAGAAAAAAAAAAAAAACTCATTCAGTATGCTAAAATTTTGATATATTGTCACACTCCGTCTTTACTGTAACAATACTGAAACTGCTTAACAGCAGCTAGAGCCAAACAAAACTTGAAATGATGTGTAATGATGATAAATATGGAACATTTCTATAAATCCCTGCAGATGTTTTCCCATATGGCTGTACAACTTGTATTCTCCTACTTAATCGATTCTCTCACTTCAATGTCTTTTTTAGAAAACTAAAGAAAGAGGACAAACAAATGTCTTTCCCAAGGCTCTGAGCACAAATGGCTCACAGGTGGTGTCCAACCACTTAAGGATTGGCTATGTCCCATATCACTAATGGGAATGCCTCCTACTGGTATTTCAGATAAATACAGACAGTACAGTCTGTACTTTGTTGAAAAATATCTTGCGCGAATCAGTCTCGTGAGCTTTTAAGTACTTTCAAATGATAGCCATTAGTAGAGGTTTTTATTTATTGTATTTTATCTATTTAGATCCCTTGCTTCCAGTTATTGAAACACATTTAACAAATAATACGGCTTATACTTTTTTTTTCTCCTACTGTTCGCTTTGGACATGTCTGACTCTGAGTGCACACTCACGCCAAATCTTTTTCTATGTCCTTGACTCTTTGGTCAGATCAGTCTGGGCTTCCTGGTGCTTACACACTCCTCTGCTGGGCTGATTTACATGCCACCTGCTGTAAAGTCCACACACTTCACAAGCTCCTGAGTACAGGCGACTGCTTTCCCGTTATTACATTACGTGACTCACGCTATTGACCATGACAACTACTGGCACTCAGTAAACATTTTACATTTCAGCATGTCCACTTCATAAAGCATTTTACAGAGTCTTATATTGGTACGGGACAAATCTTAACCTGCGTTCACACTACAGCAAGTGACAAAGTGATAGACCACCATAAACCTGAGGATCGCAGCTCACCCACTGAAAGATTTTTTCCGCCACCTGCTGTATATCACCCCAAAGCTCTTGAATAGCATTACAAAGACCATTAGCAGTTCATAAAAATAAACTGCATCGTATCACCTCATATCGTATCAGCTCTAAATGGTATATTATCGAATCACTAACTGCTTTAAATGTACCAACAATGTGAAAGTTTTTATTTTTTTGGATTAATGGTTGATTGGTTGACTGGTACTGCTTAGGTAGTTTTACAGTGCCTTCCATAGGTTCACACCCCTTGAAACTATGTTACAACCTGGAGCTAAAATGGACTACAATGGGATTATGGGTCAAGAATCTAAACAAAATACCCCATAATACTGAAGTCAGGCGAAAATTAATACAGTTTGCAAATGTACTTTCGAATAGAACCAAAATCAATACAAACTGGTGCAACCTGTTGCCATTAGAGGTCACATAAATAGTTGAACAGAGTCGATGTGTGCATAATTTAAGTGTCACATGATCTCAAAATACAGTAGGACCCCTATATCCGCGGGGGATAGGTTCTAAGCCCCCCAGCAGACGCTTGAAACAGTGGATAGCAGTGAACAATATATAGTGTACATACTTATGATAAGGTTTAATTCTAAGAATTAAAGTTATGTGAATGAGGTCTCTCTCTCTCTCTCTAAAATATTTAGAGTTGCAACAGCAATAGTAGTAGGATTTCTTTTTTCAATTTCACGGCTAGAAGATTTGTTCTGATCATACATCCTAGTAACCTCAGCATATGATTTCTTCTTTCCCTATTAAATTGAGTATTTTCACCTTTGCTCAGAACACCATTTGTACAGTGAAGCATAGTGGTGGTAGCATGTTGCTGAGTTACCTTTTGCCTCATGGTTGAATGTCATAAAGATGCCATTGTACCATATTGCCAAAATCAACCAGACACCTGTTTCATCAAAATCTCAGAATTTTCTGCTAGTAACATCTAATGACCACTGACTGCAAAAAGCACAAGGTTAGCCAAAGAAAGAAACACATTCTGACAATGGTTCAGTTCAGACATTCCACAGACTATTTGAGTATTCCAGTTCAGTGACACCTGCAGTGACATTATTGCTAAATGACTTGAGTGTAGTGGTTGTGAAGAGCCCTTTTCTGGTGTAATTGAAATTAACCTGTGCTCATTTCGACCCTGCTAGCGGAACCCAATTTTCAGCAGCAGAGCTCCCTGATCCAGCTCTTCATCTGAATTAGAGGAAGTGCATTAGAGCAAGCAAGGCCACTCACAGCTCCGAGCAAAACCCATTCTCTTGTTAGCTCGCTAAGTAAACCTTTTTTACTTTTTTAATCACAGTAACAGGCCACCTTTGACTGCTTTATCAAGTCCTAAGCTCCTGCTGTCATTTAGTAAAAGAGCAACAACACCGTGTCTGAACAAAATACTGTACACACGGTGATGCAACAATTTGAAAATGGTGTGCGAACAGATTCATATACAGATAGATTTTAATTTTATACGTGGACTGGTCTCGGTTTTAAATATAGTATTGCTGTATAACAAATATCATGTGAAGAACATTTTGCATCAGGTTTTCATATCTGATGAAATACAAAAGTTCCTGTTAGGACACTTTTGGAACTTACTTTTGATTGGCTTTGATTGCGTTTCAAATAACAAAAATGTGAAACTTCAGTGCTATTTAAAGGAATAGTTCCATGGTAAATCAAATTTTTACAATTTTCTCCTTCACATCAAAAGTAGTTGATTGGCCAAGACATGTTTGTTGTCTGATAGCTTGTTCTTTAATTTTGCACTGGGGCAAGATTATAATGGAAGTAACTTGTCACCCAAAATCTTTTCCAAAAATACATGGCCAGATTTCATATACTTACTTCTAACAATACTGATAAGCTTGGAAATTGTTTTTGGACTTTTTTTAATAACCCATTTTGCACTTAGAAATCAAATTTCAAAACGAGACATTCATACATCACAGCACTTCCTGGTTAATGAGTTTGGGAGGTGAAGTCTGGGGGCAGGATGATCCAATATGGCACAATGCTACCTCATTCAGCTACATGATGAAGTTTAGTTCATAGATTTCAGGAAGGCACACAGTGTCCTAAACCACATCAGCAAGTATGGTACATATTTACAGAAAGGATTTTGGGTGAGATAGACTTCCATTACTTGTTAGCTCCATTCGTCTCATATTATCTAATGCAAAGATAAAGAAGCAAATGTCAGACATTAGCATCTTGCAGTTTTGAATTTTATTTCACTAAACCAATTCTATGAGCTGGTGCCATCGTATAGACCAGAATGTGCACAAATAACAGCCTAAATTATAATTTTAAAATATCTGAAATATTGCAAGTAGCTTTTTTTTTTTTTTTAGCAAAAACAAACCAAAAAAAAACAAACAAACAAACAAAAAAAAAACAGGCTTTTGAGTATTTTGAGAATGAAAATGTCAAGGGCCTTCAGCAGTGAGAAGATGGAAGATGACACACTTTCTCTTCTTTTTTTTTTTTACTCTGAGGATTTTCGTAAAAAGACTTTTTTTTTTTCTTTTCCAAAAATGTGTCTCTTTCTTAGCTAGTGACTTCTTTAATGCACTAGTTGGTGCCAGTGTGGACTTTTAGTATTGCTTACCGGTGTGTATTGAACAGGGAAGATTAAGAAATCCTTCTCACTTTTGCACTTTGGTGTGGTGAAAGGCATGAGAATTGGTGTGGTCTATAATAAAATAATGAAGCCTATACACGGGACATCAAAGGGAAAATGTCTAGTCATTAAGCAGACTTCTATAAGGGTCCTTCTAAACAATGGACATTTTGTTCCTTTTTTTCTAGGAATGAAAAAATGTTGGCGCAACTAATTTCTCCAATAACATGTATTGGTGTTCAAACTTTCTAACACGCCACCTTAAGCAGGTAGAAATGCCTTTCAAACATAAAACTTTATCAATAACTGTTTTAATACCAACAACGATCTTTAGCACGGTCTAAAGCCCCGCTTGTGTTTCTAAAGGGCTGCAATCCATAAATCAATGCTCTGCTGCGAGAGCACTTTGGCTGACAAACGGCAGAATTCCCACAGAGCACAAAAGCGGGTAAAGGACCGCGCTTTCATCGCCACTACTTTGATTTCCAAACAGCACATCAAGCCCAATTTTCCACTTTCACATTTGAGCGGACACTTAGCCGTCGGGAGAAAATAGGCTTCTCTGTGACACGGCCGTAATGACGCTCACACACTAAGAGGGGGCCTTTGTTTGGCTCTCCTCGACCACACACCAATCTGCCTGGGCTCAGAGCTCCCTTATCTAACACACTCGTTCAATTGAGGAGTCAGACGGAGATAAATCTAAAGACCACACTAAACTTTACACAGCACAAACGGAAAGTGGAAAAAAAGAGAACACTTCGCAGATGACAGATCTCAATTGGCTCTGGCTTCCCTAGTACTAAAAGAAAGGAGATTCTTGGGAAACATAGTCAGTTCAGATTGATAAACTCCTTCTTTGACGTTTTAGGTATACAGGGACCGACAGTGGACTTAACACGGTCCAGTGAGCACTAAACAGCAATAGCAGCAGCAACTTAACACTTAGAATAAAGACTTTAATCTCTAAAAATTAGGTGCTGGTATGATTATCATTGTAAGTAGAACAAATAATATTTGTCTGGTTTTATATCCCAAAAACATACCACATACAGATTGGGGTTAGGATCAGTGGTTATGCAGTAGGGACAGACTGGAGTGTAGTGAATGATCCAAGAGGCCCAAAAGACTGTATGAGAAATCCAGGAGAACCTCTAGATGCTAGAGTTATACTTTGAATCTTAACTTGATATTTGGGGTTTGAATCTCTCCTTAAGGGGACAATTTAGAGCACATCTCATTCCATGATCAATGATCCAATTAATGAAAGATACATTTGAAGCAATTCAATTCATCAGTTCAGTCAATCGCATATGATTTAGTTTGTTCTTAAAATAATTAAGTGTTAACAGTGCCTCCTTTACTGAAACTGAGATTTGCCTGACCTTCACTCAGTTGCTAGAACCTTTTTCACTAGGACTGACATGCAAAAAGACCTCCTTTACTGATGACTGACAAGTACAGAAGCCACATCTCCTACACTGAGACTAACAGCCACAGAGGCCCACCTCTTTTATGGAGACTGACAGGTACAGAGGCCACATCTCCTTCACGTGGACTGATAGGCTGAGAGGTCACACCTCCATCACTAGGACTTCAACATAGGCCACACATCCTTCACTGGGACTGTACTGGAGGCCACATCTCCTTCACTGGGATTGTATCAGAAGCCACACCTCCTTCACTGGGACTGACAAGCACAAATTCATTTTGTTGCCATCTCCATCTGATATATGAAAAGTGTAATACAACTGAAGTTTCAAGAGCCCATGTACACACACACAAATACACACTCGCTCACTCAACCACACACAGCTTAGAAATTCTTACTATGGCCCATGTTGAGTGATATTTCTGTCTCCTGCATGGGCACTTACAAGTTTGAGTTTAATTCAGCAGCAGTGTTCTTGGCTAATCTGTATTGGCTTGCATGGCGACGCTTTTCCTTCACTTGATAATAATTCATTATGCGGCCCTTAGCCCTTGCCTCTGGATTGATCGGCCATTGGAAAAGCCGAGTCATCCAGCTAAGAGCATAATTGCTCTTTGTTTGCTGTAATGCATTCAGGCATCGCATTGATCCGCCCCAAAAATACAGGTCAAATAGCTGGTTTGCATGTAGGACTGTATTGGTATATAAAAACATGGACACAGAAAATACTTATTTCTGATTGGCTGGGATTGGGACACTTGTAATGTAGAATGTAGACTTGGCCTATTGGTGATGTAAACATAGCAATTAAAATAGTAATTTTTATTACACCAAAAGGAATAAGGGTGGCGAGGTGACACAGTAGGTATCATTGTACCTCACAGCTCTGGTGCTGATCCTGAATTCAGATTACTCTCTGAGTATGAAGTTCGCATTGGTTTCCTCCGGTTTCCTCTCACCTCCCAAAACCATGCCAGTAGGTGAATTGGCTAAGATAACCTGCCCCTGGGTGTGAATGGATGGGTAAATAGTCATGCATGGTGCTCTACAATGAATTGGCATCCTATCCCAGCTGTGTTCCCACATCACACACAATGTTCCCAGGATAGACTTCAGATCCGGTGCATGGAAATATTTAAATCAATTGTGCAACAGTAGCTCAGAAAACATTGTTTACCTGGTCTATGGTAAAAGGAAGTAAGTTACAAATACTGGATTCCCAGCTGTCATTATCACATACAGATTACAGATGACTATTTTTGAGTCTAATAATCCTCCATCTAGTGGAGATATAAGACAAATTTCTCCATGCAATACACATCTCTCATTATGGCACACTGCACTTATGATGCTTGCCAGATTTGCTGGCTTCCCAATGTGTCATTTCTCATTAATTATCAAAAAAACAAACAAACAAAATACCCCAGGATGAACAGAAAGATTGATGAGGTTGCAGTAGAGGTTTGGGGGTCAAAAATTGGTTGAAGCAGATCTTGGGTGATAATTGCTTCCATGACCTCCTCCAGACCTCAGCACAGTAACGGCTATTTCAGAACATGTCAGGGAGATTTTCTCCCTTGCGCAGGGCACAACCTGGTTAGCAAAAAAATCTGCCAGTTTGAGAAATACAGCAACAAAACAAGCAGATTCGAAGGTGGCAGCTGTGGAAGATGAAGAGGATGACATGAGACGAGTGATATTATACAGGAGTATAGCAGGTTAAAGTGATGGTTGCTGCTGGCATAAGCAAGGTGTGTTTACTTTCTGTGTCAGTGTACATATCCGTTATCTAATGCCTTTCTGAGCCAGGGCTAACAGTGAGCAAAGCAATATTATGAGACACACACACACACTCACTGCCTGCAAACATTTTATACACACTATGTGCTCGATGTTGCAAAGCAGAGATCTGGATTAATATCCGGTTTATCATAACACACAAAGGATAATTGAAGCGTCTCGTCCTATAACAATAACAGATAGGCGTTTGGTCTCAGCGTGACAGCAGGATGCTTTAAAGATTCATCAATCCAAATCAATATTTACAATAGGCCTGTACTAATTCACTACAGGTTGTTTGGCAATTGTGTCTGAAAGGATCAAAACGTCTCTGTATTGATGAATACTACACATAGTCTGTGTAGTCTCTGCTCTCCCTTTCCTCCACCACTGGAACTGTCAGGCACAGAGACCACACCTTCTTCATGGGATTGAGACTCAGAGGCCACACCTTCTTCATGGAATTGAGACCCAGAGGCCACGCCTTTTTCAGAGGTCATGCCTTCTTCAAAGGACTGAGGTACAGAGGTCATGCCTTTTTCAATGGGATTGAGGCAAAGAGGCCATGTTTTATTCACGTGATTGAGGCAGAAGCCATGTATTCCTCACTAGGCTTGAGCCACAGACTCCATGCCTTCTTCTCTGGGACTGAGCCACAGACGCCATGGCTTCTTCTCTGGGATTGAGCCACAGACGCCATGGCTTCTTCTCTGGGATTGAGGCACAGAGTCCATGCCTTCTTCTCTGTGATTGAGCCACAGACACCATGCCTTCTTCTCCGGGATTGAGCCACAGACGCCATGGCTTCTTCTCTGGGATTGAGGCACAGAGGCCACACCTTGTTTACTGGATTGCCTGCTTCACTGGGACTGAGGCACAGAGGTTGCACCTTCATCACTAGCATTGAGGCACAGAGGCCACACCTTCATGGGATTAAGGCACAGAGGCCTTGCCTTCTTCATTAGCATTGATGCACAGAAGCCATGCCTTCTTCACTGGATTGGAGCACAAAGGCTACACCTTTTATTTTAATCGATTCAGGCACAGAGGCAACATCTCATTTACTAAGATAAACAGGTGCCTGGCAATATTAGAATGAGGCATATTCCAAAAGGCTCTATCTTGGCACATAAGTGCTTTAAATGTATTTTTATTCAGAGATAATCACCCAATAACACACTGGGTCACAGGAGTGTTACTGGGGGTTTGAGTCAAGACAGGCTGTGTGTGTGTGTGTGTGTGTGTGTATATGGAGGGAAGCGTGGTGTGCCATGCTACAATATTTACTCATCCATGCATAAAATGAAGGATGAAAGGGTTGTACTGTCTTTCTCTCACTTGTGTGGAGTCCCTGTATCTCTTTTAACTGCCTTATGCTCTTTGTCTCTCCCCTGTACTGTCACTTTCTCTGTCTCATTCTCTCTTTTCCTCTTTCTCCCCACCCCACCTCATTCAATCTCCATGTATATCCATCTCAGCCCCCTCCCTTTAGCTAACTGTATTATGCACTCTCTTTTTTCCTGAGCCCTGCTTAGAGCTGCCTCAGCAGTCCAGCAGCTCTGATTACTCCAGCGGCTCGAATGATTAAAGCCGGGGAAGAATAAGCTGCTCTCGTCTGGTGGCACTTGAGAAATAGAGACCACTGCTCTCCCTGATCCCCTCCCCCTGCTGATGATATCAATCCTGCTGTCAATCATTCTTTTCTCCCATCCTCGTTCACTGCCCACCAGAGACCAGTGAGGCTGACCAACAGATGCAAGATACCAAAATAAACTAAACGGAGTGGTCCGGAGTCGATGTTTGTGGATGATGTCTCTCCTGGTGGAATGACATGCGCCGAGCATGACTCATATTCTTACTTTCTCCAGTGTAATTAGTGGAGGACTGTAATTGGCTCTGACCATGGCTCTACATGCTCAGCTGTAGGGAACGACTCGTAATGAGGCAAGTAGACTCTCTGCCCCGTGGTGCATGCCATGTCAAAACTGATCCCTTCCTCTTTCTCGTGTTTGGCACATACTAGTCACTGACTGACAGCTTCAAAAATTGTATCTCATACACACCACTGGCACTTATTTATTTGTTTATTTATTGAGAATGATAAATGAGGGATGGGAGATAGGATAGTTTGAGTCAGGCTGCTGTTGAAATGGACTGATAAATGCTAGCGAGCTTCAGAATCTGAGACCATGTCAAATGTCAATATCGAATTAAAAATAATGGCTTTATCTAACACTTTTTGCCATTGCAAACTATATTTTGGTGTTAAAAGCTGATAATCATGATCATAATCATTACTGTTAAGGCACAGGTGGCTTTTAGCACCTACAATAAAATCAAAATGGTGGTCATGAAACTCTTAGCACCTTTACAGTGGGAGTAAACTAGAGAGAACTTTCATAACTAATTTTTTACTTAAAAAATAATTTTCTTAAAATTGTTTCCCCAAACATGTAGTTTCATTTAGAACTTTTAGAAGCAGAACAAGTTCTTGGTCTAATTGGAAACTTGTAAGGGCACTTTCACACCTATCTGTTTATTAGCAAAATAGATAGTTTTCTCTTTGATGCCAAGAGTGTGCTTCATCAGGAATATTGTGAAGAACATAAATATAATAGTTGTGATTTGATACCATATTTCTTGGTCATTGGACAGATGTGTCCAATCTTTTCCCTGGTAGTGCAAACCTTCGACTGGTAGATACTCGATATCATAACACATTACTGTCAAATACAGACAAGGGTTTAGATGCAACTGCAGGTTTACTGATGCAAATAGCAAAGCAGACAAATCCCTCGGGCAAAGACAGAATCCAGTCGTAAATAGATAAGCATTCAGGTGATCAACAAACAGGCTACGAGAGGCAAATCAACCTTGATAGCAACCTTGATAAAGGTTAAAAACAGAATATCATACGCTTAATAATATTGGCTTGGTAACATCATTAATGATTTGCTCGCAGAGGTTTGAGGAGTGCATTTGTAGTAAACCAGTGACTGGAAAACAGCTGTGTGTGATTAGAAGTTCGAGAAATGTTATGTGACAGGTCAGGTGATGAGTCATGCAGTTTGTTAGAGTATGTGGTGGAGGATTCTGCGAAATGGAGTTCATATTTACAGACAGACAGAGTAGACATGGCAATCACCGACTTAATCTTAGCATGCTCTGTAGCTAGAAATTTGAGGTAACACTTTGCTGTCCTATAATAATTTGTATATCAAATGGGATGTTGCGCTATAATCATATAATAGAAGTGCTGTGTTTCATGGCATCATGAGCTGAGGTCATTCTTAATGCTCCTGAATTCAAGGTTCTTACTACGTAAGTTTCTGTTTTAACTGAAAACATACATTTAGCACCATATTAACAAAGTTATTTATATAGATGGATGGAATGGATGGTTGGATGTCTGTACTTTATTGATCCCTGAGGGGAAATCTGGGAAGAGATTACTTCAAATATCACCATAAACCATCCAAATGGAGTCACCCATTTTAAAAAAATCAGTTTTAGTTCAGAAGTCATTTAACAAAAAGAATGTAGATATTTATATCATGGGGGCACGATGGCTTCCTGGTTAGAACTGTTGTGTCGCACCTAAGGGGTTGGGGGTTTGATTCCCACCTGTGTGCATGAAGTTTGCATGTTCTCCCCATGCTTTGGGGGTTTCCTCTGGTTACCTCCCCCAGTCCAAAGACATGGTGTAGTGTTATTGGCATTTCCAAACTGTCCAGGGTGTCCCCTGCCTTGTGCCCTGAATACCCTGGGAGTCAGGCTTCAGACTCCCCTGCAACCCTGTGTAGGATAAGCAGTACAGAAAATTGATGGATGTTTATATCTATGTTTCTTCTTTTACAGCTGAAAGATTATCTCTCTCTCTCTCTCTCTCTCTCTCTCTCTCTCCAGAGAAATTTTCAGCCTTGCTGTGATGATTTCAAACAAATTGGCTCAGTGTTTGTCTTTTCCCTTCAACAGGGGAACCATTTTTCCTCAGAGATCCCTTTGTAGATGTCCATCTCTTCATTTTCTTATCGCTGCCACAAATAGCATGACAAAATGATGGCTGTCTGGATTGGGGAGGTGATGAAATAAATGTGTGAAGCTCATCTCTGAACCAATCATGACGAATACATTGGAAAGAGCATGAAAGGAGCGCAGTGGAGGAAATGAAGCGAGAGGAGCGAGAGGCTGTTTACACGCTGCAGATGAGGCAAATCCGGCCACTCAATAAGCACTCCACATCTGAATAAAAACCAGCAAAGCAGGACGATTAATAAAGTAAATATGATACAAGAAGCCTTTTGGCAGGGGGTAAAGAGAGAAACCTCTTACTGAACACGGCCCAGACTTTCATCTGCCGCCTAATGGACCCCGGACTAAGCTTTTCTCCAAACAATTACATTCGCACAATCAAGGCGCGCTACAACATACTGTAATTAAACAAGGCCTGATGGATTACGAGTGTCATTTAAAACGCACTCAGAAGCTCATCAGTAGAGCTGGACTATAATAGGCTCATTCATTAGGGTGCTCTTGGCCGACCGTGGCTCATGGCAGCCTGTCGAGAGCATCTCACACTGGAGAGAGTGTCTGTCTCTGTGTGTGTATAATGCCTGGCAGGACTGTGGCATATAGGTGGGCATGCTGGAAGCCAGTGTATGAACACGAAAGATATGCTGTGACAGTATCTGTAACTAGGTGAGGTTTCAGCTTAGCATAGAGCATGCTAAGCAGCTGTGGCAGCTCACAGATGCCGTACCCAACAAGGATAACAAGAAAAAAAATATGCCAATGCTCATGTGGCTGAGAATATTTCTACTTTAATAACATACTGCAAGATATAGCTGTACCTTTGGAGTCAAGATTAGCAAAGCTTCTCTTGGGAGGTAGTTGCAGTAGTTACTTATAACTCATGCTAAGGTTCCCAACCCTGGTCTTGGAGTACACTGTGTCTGGCTCATTTAAGTGTTTCTCTGCTCCCAACACACCTGATACAACAAATCAGTTAATTAACACCCTTTCCTGAGTTGAATCAGGTAGATTAGAGCAGGAAAACACTAAAATATGCAGGACATGGGGTAGTCCAGGCCCAGGGTTGTGAACTTGTTTGATATGATAAAATCAGAAGAAATGGCTACTTGACTTGACTTGGTCTTTAAACGAGAGGTCACTGATTTTTAAGTTCTGCTCATATTCTCATATTCCAGTTCAATTTAAACCAGTCAGGACAAGGAGGTATTCCTACTTCTTGTCAATTCAGAAAGATCTCACTTTCACACCAGAAATAAGGCAATTTATAGGATGTCCAAATGTCTCCTTATATTAACACTTTTTAGCAAAATGTAAATTTATTTACAAAACATCCTCTACATGATTGCCATTTCTTTGTAAACACACACTTAGATGTCTCTCTCACTCATAATGAACTTGTATTAACACATCTGGTGTTATGAATGTAATTGCATGTCCATCGAACCCTTGCGACAGTTTCACAATCCAGCCATGAGAATGATTTCAATACGTTCTTCTTTTGTTAAAGGCATTCTTAAAGGCTATCTGAAAAAAAAATGGTAATATAAACTAAGCATGAAAAATTTTGTAAGACATTTTGCTAAAATATGTTAATTTCCCCTATGTATGGAGACTTCTGTTTCACCCTGGATTTTAGCTTTGGGGGCACCAGTCAAGAGAGAAACTGTATTTGTCTAGATTTGATCTTGAGCCATGGCTATCACTTTAAACCAGCTAATTTCTGGGCCTCCTCTGATGGCCAAGGTCTTAATGGATGCTCTTGTCTGAGTTTGAGTATGATAGACACAGCTCATTTGATGGTGCATCCAGGCATGCCAAGAGTCCCTCACCCCATGTTGAGATGTGACAGTGCACGTCTGCCAGAGCATTCTCCTTTCCTCTCATAAGGAGAAATCTGCCCAGGGATAGTTCTCAGTGTCCAGAACTGAGCTGGCAACATGGCAAAAGCACACAATGGATCTCTCATGGGAGCATCGATTGTACCAAAAATGTGCAGTATTACAGTTCATTTGTGCTTTGATTTCTATGACCAGAAACGGATCAAGGACACTGGACTCCCTCTCGCGATCTGCAAAGTTACATCAGGATAATAGGTTCAGGATGCGGATACCGGTGCGTAGCAACACAGTGGCCCTCACAAGCTCATGGGGCAAGAGGTGAGAGAGAGAGCATTAATCACCGAGGAGCAGCATTAACTCGTCATCGCACCATCTCCTGGGCGGATTTCTCTGGACAATCTCACAATGCCCTACTCAGACAGCCTGAGCATGAGCTTTGTATTCTTCTGAAATAAATTAACACATTTTCCTTGGCTAATGACTGCTGAAGCTGGCAGGGAGAACAGCGAGTGCAGATGGGTTAATGCAGACAGGAATGGCTCGGGATTTCATCACTCTGTGTTTTCTGAAACCCCAGAGAATACCAAGGCATCTGCTCCTTTAACAGAATGCCTCACAGTTTCAGCCAGAATGATACAAATGGCATACAACGTTTGGCGTAAAATATGACAATCCATCTGGAGAGGCAGACTGGAATCTGACTCCATTTGAAAGGTAAGACAGTGGGGATACCAGGCCTCTTGGGCATTTATGTTAATCATGAAGGTGAGTGTTAACTGGAAGGCTTCTGTAAGAAGTGATCACCATCTTCCTCTCATTGCGTAAGTGGCACCACAATAGTAACGTAGTAGGTACAAACTACAAATAAGGTAGCCTAGAGTCAATTGCTTCCGAGCAGCATAAGATTACCCCATTATGAGATTAATAAAAGAAACCTCATAATGAGAGAAAAGAGAATGGGAAGATTATCGCAAAAAAAGAGATCATTCTCAGATTCATCTATCAGCTTACTCTGTGAGCTCGCCATTATCGTGCGGCTCTATTTAATTACTTTCAGGCTGATGCTTCCTTACGGCGTAATGATGCATGCAGCCTTACTAATGTCGAAGCAGCGTGGAAATGAATGGCTTAGGACTGCACATCCATTTCTGGTCTGGAAGAAACCTCATTAAGCAAAGGTGCTGCACAGGCTGGGTAAAAAACAACACAGCCTCCACCTTGGCTGTCTAATGGCTAACTTGAGCACAGCAAACAGGGACACAGCTAACAGAGTTTTCCCACATGTCTGTTCTGTAAAGTTTGTAATTATCCTTCTGTGTGTCAGCAGCAGGGGAGGAAAAGATCAAGCTGTCGTTGCTTTGCTTCACGTCAAAGACCCTTTCAACGAGGCACGTCTATCTCCTTATCACTGCATCAAATTAACCTCAAAGGTCAGATTCATTAATTAAAATGAGATAAGAAATTACGTCTTGGGCCCTTCGCATGCTGTGACATGCCTGGTGCTTAGCAAGAGAGATGACAAGCAAAATTTGTAGATCAGCTGAGTGCTTGAGGAATAGATCAAGAGAGATAGATACATAGTCTCTGCAATTTACCAACCAAACAGTCACTCATTCATTGTGTGAAAAGATAACAAAAGGGTTCTTTGTTTCAGTGCCCATTTCTGTTAAGAAACAAAGACAATCCATGCCTGTGAGAGCTCGAGGGTGGAGACTGACGGCACTGCCTGTGCATCCAGACAGCTATGAAGCTCTTACTGTTCCTTCCCATTTAAATCAGAAAGTGACTGAAATAGGGAAGAGACGCATCACAGGGCATGGAGATTGAGGCACCACATGTTCCTCTGTCCAATTACGGGGCTGCTCTTCTCAACGTCCATTGCCGAACAAGCTGCTTCCAGACGAGCTTGTTTTAATAGGTTTCGGAACACACTAGGAAAATGCATTCGGAAATCTTCTTACATCGTCACCCAGACAAGCTAAAGTGGAGTCACAAGCTGGATCAAGAGTGCTGAAAATTGGAACTCTCTTAAGGTGAAAGAGTCACCGGGGAGAGGAAATTGGATAAATGTCCCTTATGTCTTGGATGATTCATTTAAACCAATAGGTCTAGACCTTGGGATACCACATGGACACTACTGCTTAAAAAAACCATCACCTGGTTCAACTTACCACATAATTATTAACCTATATATTATTTAAGCCACAAAACTCAAAACTGTTTATCACAACTATTGTAACTATTTATATTTATACATTTGGTAGATGCTTTTATACAAAATGAGGGGAACATTTCTCAAGAACTCAATAAATGCAATATTCCGAATGAATATTCATCTCAATGAAAGTCGATACTCTGCTGAAAGTAGAATCAAACTGTACATGTAATTAAAACAACATTTCTATACATATACGGAGGTGGAGGCAGATGGATGTAAGCACAGCCTAAAATCAACCCAAATCAATAAACACATTTGTGGTTCAAAAACAGGCAGTTGGTCAAATGTCAGGCAAACAGAGCAATGCAGGGGAATCAAAATCAAAATGAAGGGCAGAAGCGAAAATTAAATAATCAGGAATAATGAACAGATAAAGCACCTCTCAGAATTAGCAAAACCTCACAAAACTCGTTAACAAATGAACTGAAATAAATAAACAAAAGTAAACAGGAAACAGGTGAGTTTAATAAGCAGGTATGTAATACCGAGCTGATGTACGGGCTGGATTGGATTGTGGATTTGTAGTGGCTCCTGGATTAATGATTACTGTTTTATTCATTGGGTTATTACATGAATTATCCTACTATGATCAGAGAGCAAAAAACAAAACAGCAAATTATGGAATTCGCAAACATGGTCACACGTTTACAAAATTACCACTCCAACCCTGATACTGGATGGCAATGTAACCACTCTGTTAACTACGTCTTATTATTAGTGATATATTTGGTGACGTGCTTTAATAAGTTTTATTCAGGGTTAGGTTAGGTTCTTAAAGGTCCTGCAGAGTAATAAAAACAAATTCAGCAAATTTCAATAAACAATTCCATACATTTCAGTCACACTTAAACATTGTTCCCAACATGGTGCATATTCATAAAGGTTGCTTGATTGACATGTTTTGTTAAACATAACAGAACAGTTTTTAAATTCAAGTATGACACAAGGTGGAAACAGCTTTACAGCAGGCCGGCTACGTATGTATCTAAAAGCATGAAGAAAATTCAGTCTTGGAGTAAGAACAGGACCTAGTTCTGAACCTAAAATGCTTATCAGAGAGGAAATACTGTATGTCTGAGCACATGAACTACACACAGTTATACACATAAACATAGCACATTTACAAGCATTGCATTCATTACATACTTTGTAGTAGGGATACAATCTTATACTATGAATTATGTTACTCTGAACGAGCAGATGAACATGAAGCTTGTGGACACGAGCAAGCAGACAAACAAAGACCACATTCATTAATGTGAATGTGACCGATGCATTTACATTGAAGCATTTGTAGTTTTCATTGAGTCATCCTTAGTAACTGCCTGGTCAGGGTCAGAGTGTTTTAAGTTAGGCTTTAGTTTGTTAATATTTTGGGAAATATAACCTAATATAAATCTAAATTTGTTAGAATATATTATACAACCAAAAATAACTGTGCAAATGGGATTAAAAATGAGTCCCACACACATCTCTGTCAATTTAATTTTTTTTTTTTTTTTTTTTTTTGGAGTGTGGTGTAGGCCACACTCACTTTGGGTTTAAATATGAATATTGATACAAATACATTTTTTGGAGCACTAAGTTAAGTACAGATAGTGGCAATGCATTACACCCCTACCTTATACACATTGCACTGATACAGCCTGAGATCTGAAACCATCTTGAATTTTAAGATGCTTTGAGTTCTTTGTGAAAACTGAGATCTGGAGGCTCCCAACGACATGCATAAATAATGCAGTGTTTCTACATGAATGCGAAGCTCTCATCATGAAATGGTTGTTTGTGATTAAATGAGATATCAACAAGCACACTTAGACACACACAGACACAGACACACACAAAGAAAATGAGCCTCATCAAGATGTGTGCAAGTGCATACTAAAATTAATTCACAAACTGTAATCACTAAATAATAAAAGAAAAATAAAGAAAAAAAAACATGTCCTTGAAACATGAACAAACATACTTTCTTTTAAAACCAAAGATAATATTTACACAATTTTCCATTTACACTAAATATAATGGATCATCCAGGGTGTCAGCTTTTTTTTCTCACTAGAGATACAAGGCAGCATTTGAAGTCTACATCACCCAAAATCAGTTCCACAAACATAAGACCCAACCATTACACACTATCATTTAGTGGCATCTCATTTATAGAAAGATGGGTTTGTACAATTTCAGGGATAGTCCATATTTATTAATTCAACTTTATCTTTCAGGTTCCTACTACAAGGTGGGGCCTTGGGAATGGAAGGATACCCAATTGCACTGACTCTTGTTGTCCAAGATGGCTGCCCCAGTAAAGCTTATGCTGCATTTGTGGTGCTTGTATGTCGTAATTTTCAAGTTGTAAAAATGCAGTTTTCCACCTCAGTACATTTTACGTGAAAAGTGAAAAAAAAAAACATGGACACCTCAGTGAAAGTGTGTTTTTGTTTGCTCTGTCAGAGCTATTTGCTCTTAAAATAGCTAAAAAGCTATTTTAACTGAACTTTTACAGTTACAGGCCTGAGTGGCTACTGATGCTGTTCCACTATAGTGAAATTAAAACATTCATGCAAAATTTTGGACTGAAATTGCAGTACAGCAACAACAGCAGTCAATAGTGAGTAACTTAGCAACAAGCTAGCTTGCTAATGTTAGTGACAACTCTAATGATGATGATGATTACCTTTTCAAAACAGTGATTAGTATGGTCACTGTTATACATTTAACCAGGTACTATGTCTGTATATTAACGGATCTAAAGCCAATACTGTAATAAACTAATTTAAAAGTAGAGAAGCAGGACTTTACTTTAGACGTCACTTCGTACACTGGGAAGAAACTGGTAGTTGAGAAGACTACTGTAACTTGACAAGTTGAAATTTCAAGTTGAGGGGGTGTTTTCTGTGTTGTTTTTTTTTTTTTTTTTTACCAGTTGTAGGCTGGGAATTACGAGTTGCATCTTTGCCCTACACGGTAAAATTTTTCATTCAGTCATTTATTCATTTTCAGTAACCGCTTTATCTAAGTCAGGGTTCTGGTGAATGTAGAGCCTATCCAGGGGTCAAGGCAAGGATACATCCTGAATGGGATTCCAGTCTTGTGCAAGTCAAGTTTCTTCATATTTATAGATTCCAGTATGTCATGTTACATTTTTTTGTGTCCTGAACTACATTAGCAAGTCTGTGTGAGATCACTGAGCTACTGGATGTGGTTTAAAGGTAGAAACTTATGGAAAAGGTTTTTTTAGTGAGACTTCCATCACTCCACTACCCCGGTAGCTCAGAATCAAAACATCTCGGCTGATGAACTACAATTGAAGTAGGGGGAAATTTTGTAAATGCAATTTTTCACAAGTCTTTTAATCTTCTGATTTAAGGTGTTAGAACAGAATGTTAAAGAGCTTTAAAAGTATGTAAATATAATACAGTATATTTTCGATATATTAGTGATTTACCGATCAGTGAAAACAGGACCAGAACATGATTACTTCTCATGAACAGATCAGTCAGTCTAACAGTAGACCTTCAGTCTTTCAATCACTGAGAAATTCAAATCGCAAATCGCTTGTTAATTTCCCTCATAGAAATCATAAAATGGCTCCACATGGTCGACATTTTCACTGTCGATCTGCTGCACAAACTGTCTGAACGTCTCTGTGCTGCGTGGACCAAAAGAGCAAGAAACAAACAGTGTTTAATAATTGCTAATAAATGATAATTGCAGTCTAATTATCATTACCCTTGCCATTATCTGTAAAGTGTTATATTTGACAGTTTGTTTAACCTGTTTTTGGTCAGGAATTTCATCCTTTTTTCTCTTTTGGATGAAAAACAAAAGTTTCATTTTTGACAATATTTGGCCAAATTTTGTTGCCTAAGAAAAATGTTAGCTAAGATGAACATGTATTAATAGATTTTTTTTCACATTAATAAACTAAAAAACATTCCTCATTTACCTTGACAGAAAGTGAAGGTGCCGCATCAGTGCATCTTTCAAGCAGGAAAATTAAGATCGCTAATGTGATGGGACTCTGGAGGGGGAGGAGCTTCCAGGGTGTGTCAGTTAATAGGGACGTTAAGCAATGATGTATGTAGGGATGGCTGTAGGGTACATCATTAGGGTAAGTCATTAAGAAAAACTTTAGTGTTACGGAAGAACGAAGTGTTTGACAATCTTTATTAGCTAATAAAATATTATTTTATTTAAAACAAGACAAGATTGGTCTATGTATTAGACGATACCTTATGCTAATCCCCGAGGAAGAGTTTTTAACTGTATTATATTAGTCTCTGTTGTCATTATGCGTCAGACATACTGTATATTCAGAAAAATGAAAAAATTATATAAAAATTATACCAAATTGCTTGGTGTCACTGAAGGACTAGCGTCATCACTGACGCTATCATTCTAATTCTACAAACATTAAAATCATGAAATTAACTGACATTTTGGTGAGTATGCAGACCTGGTGTTTATGCCGAAGTAGAACCGTAGGCTATGGCAGCAGCAAGGGGAAGCGAGTCAATTTTACACATGCACATGCGCAGTACAGCTGTTTCAAAACACTTACACAACTGGAAATCATTCCAGATTCATATATTGATTGGCTCATCTGCTGTTTTTATTGAGGGGAAAAATAAGACTGCATTTGGCATAAACTTTGAGTGATAACTCACACCACAGTACAGCGATGTTAAAATGCAGAGCTTCTACATAAAATCCATGAAGGTTGGCAGGTCTGTATTTCAAACCAAACTTAACTCAATGATTGTCATATTGATCCTGCAAATCGGTGTACGAATGCTCACGCTGAGGAGACTAAACTTTATTGACGGTACAATAACTCCGGCCATTACCTCCATGGTGTTCTGCCTTATTACCAATTTGAAATGCATCAAGCGCACCTTTGATCTGTGACCAGGTGTTTTAGTATTTGATGCTCAAGGTCCGTGTATGGAACAGAACCTGAAATGTGGACAGCTGGTGCGTTACACCATCTGGCACATACTGTTAAAACGCATCTTTGAGCCTAGATATCTGGATTGTAATAAAACTTATGAAGCTCAAAAATCTTCCAGTATTCAGTATATTTATTTTATTATTATAGCTCGTCTGAACAAACGAAATCAATTCGGCACATGGAAGAAGAGGAGTCCTTTCTTTCCGCGTCCTTTCTTTTATTCAAGACACTGAAAGTTATTTTCACTCCTAAATTGGAAAGTGAACATAATTGAGAATAACTGAAGTTATTTTAGGATTATTCTGTTAGCGTCTTGGAATTGAGTTAAGCAACTGAAGAATAATATCCGTGCAGAAAACAGCAATAATGAGACATTTTTACCAATGACACTAAAGGCTGCATTTTACTTGTGTTCCTTTGCCGCTATAATCTTTGCAATATTGGCTTTGTTATCTAGCAAGAACTATACCTGCAGCAATTTCCTTAATTTCTTGTATTTTTTTAAATCATTTTGGTAATATGTGAACACAGGTACAAAAATGAACACACTGTTAACCTGCTACAACACAATTCACTTGTACTCTCAGAAAAGCCTCAGATCTTCGTGGCATGGATTCTGAAACATTCTGGTCCATGTTGACATGATTGCATCACGTAAAATTGATGCAGATTTATTAGCAGAAGCTCGTGCGTTATCACATCCCAAAGGCGCTCTAGAATTAGATTCAGAACTGGTGACTGAGGAGGTCACTTTGTTTGAGATGAATTGTGCTTTGTGGCATGGCGCATTATCATGCTGGAAGGAGGCACTATAAGATGGGTAAATTGTGGCCATAAAGTGATGCATGTGGTCAGCAACAATAGTCAGATAAGCTGTGGCATTCAAATGCTGCTTGACTGGTGGCCCAATGTGTGCCAAGAAAAAAATTCCCCACACCATTACACCACCTTTACCAGCCTGAACTGTTGACACAAGGCAGGTTGGGTTCATGGATTCATTCTGCTGACACCAAATTCTGATCCTACCACTTGCAGCAGGAATCAAGATTCATCAGATCAGGTGACATTTTTCAAGTCTGTGAGCCTTTGTCTACTGTAGCCTCAGATTCCTATTCTTGGCTGACAGGACTGGAACCCGATGTGGTGCTCTGCTTTTGTAGTCCATCCTCCTCGAGGTTTGACGTGTTGTACATTCTGACATGATTTTCTGCTCACCACAGTTGTAAAGAGTAGTTAATTGGGTTAATGTAAACTTTCTTTCAGCTCGAGCCAGTCTGGACATTCTCATCTGACCTCTGTGTATGTGTGTATTCTTTCCATTCTGTTTGATGTGAACAATGCCCAAAGCTCTTGACCTATCTGTGCATGATTTTATGTACTGCACTAATCGGACTATTGCGTGATTGTTCTGGTATAAGTGTATATACTAACCTATTGGACTGAAGTGAAAGTTTGGTCTGCCATTTTTGTTGGTAATTTTTTTGTGGAGCACTTATAGTGTTTTTTTCTTATAATGTCCATGAAAAAACATGATGGAATTGCTGGGATAGAATATACTGAAATGGATAGATTCAATGCTGGACTCAAATTTGTCACAAAAAAAGGTTCTTAATGAGGTCTAACACATAACACCAAAACAAGGTTTACTGCAGTCAATATCACATGTTAGTTGTTAAGACACCACAGCATTTAATGCTACATGCCTCTGGATGTTACCAGTTAAATAAAATATTGTGTCACAATACTGACACTCCGATGATTGCTATGGCAGCGTTAGCAAACGCTTAGTGTAGATGGCAACATCGTTTCTCACATGCAGCACGGGAGGAGTGGATCTCTCTGGGGAAACACACAAGCTTCAGCACGATCATTTGCACAGTGCAAACACACAGCTCTGTTTCATAAACACATTCTCTAATTACATGGCATACATTAAGTCACTCTGAAAGATCTTGGCACTGGCGCACACACACATACACATACGCCGGCTGGGAGCCCCAGGTTAGTAATTACCAGGAAAGGCTGAGAGTTAAAGATGCGCTGGGGATGCTGCGTCGTCTTTTACCTGAGAGTATAAGCCCACACACACGTATACACACACAATGCTGTAGGAGAACACAGGCTGTGAATACTCTGCGAGCAAAGAGCGGCACTTCCTGCAGTCCCAGGAGTGGAGCGCTGCAAAGCCACTAAAAGCTCCCAACAGGCTCCTAGTCAGAATGCGGGTGTTGTTTTTCTCCTCCACTGTTTTCTGATATAAAATCTCTGCAGGACCATTAGCTGTCAGAGTGCAGATGGCTATAAATACAGCATGAACACAACTCTAGCATGGTTGAGGACGAGAACATCTATTTACAGAACATCTTGGCACACTGTTAAAATTGTCTAGCCTTTAACATAATGTCAGACTTGATTGTGAACTCTCTGAATATTTAATGTAAGGCCTTGTTTCCCTCTTACTAAACAGGCAGCTATAGGCAGAAATTTAACTGGAAAGGGCAGCTTTACTGAAACGCTGTATTGACGGCCCTGACATACTAAGCTGACGCTGAAAAATTTCAACCAACCAATAAGACTGATGATCGCCACTTCCGCTTGAATAAGCCACAAAGATGACAGGTGATGCACATACTCTATATGGCCAAAAGTATGCGGACACATGACCCTCACAGCCATACAGTATGTGCTTCTTGAATGAGCATTAATGGGAATTAATATGGAGTTGGTCCCCCCTTTGTTGCTATAACAGCGTCCACTTTTTGGGAAGGCTTTCCACCAGATTTTGGAGTGTGGCTGTGGGAATTTCTGCCCATTTGACCAAAAGAGCATTAGTGAGGTCAGGCACTGATGTTGGACAAGAAGGCTTGGTCTGTGTTTCAGTGGGGTTGAGGTCAGGGCTCTGTGAAGGCCACTCGAGTTCGTCCACTCAAAACTTTGCAAATAATATCTTTGTAGAGCTCACTTTGTGTACAGGTGCAATGTCATGCATGAGCAGGTTTGGGCCTGAGTTCCAGTGAAGGGAACTTTTAATGCAACAGCATACAAAGACGTTATAGACAATTGTGTGATTCCAACTTTGTGGCAAGAGTTTGGGGAAGAACCACATACTTTGCTTTGTTTGCTATGTTAGTTACAAAGGGTGGTAGCATACAGCTTTATTCATGTTAAATATTAGTACATCTCTTGCTAAACTTTAACATGTGAAACTGGAATATATACTGAAATATAAAGTAAAATTCCAATTTCAAGACTTTATTTCATCAGGCAATCCATGTAGCCAGTTGCCTTACTTGTGTGTTTGGGGAAAATGTGGCTACAAAAAAATTCCCAGCTTGATGGGAATGGTTTATCCCAGTTGGAGGGTGTTCATTAAAGTTATTTCCATATAGCATAAACGCAGCAAAAGTCTTTGTTGTAGGTCTCATACTACTATAGTATATTATATATATATATATATATATATATATATATATATATATATATATATATATATATATATACTGTATATATATATATATATATATAATTATAGTATATATAGGCTAAGATGTAGCCTAGCATAGCTGCCATTTACATATCACTGTAAAGCATCTACTTGGAATATAAAAATATAACTTGCTACATCAGATGGGTAGAAATTGAGAAAGCTTGAGCATATCAGCAAAAGTCTAAAAGTCAAAGGAAATGTCTAAGAATGCCAAAGTGTTATTATTTTATTTTATTTGCTTTAGTTATTTTTCTTTCCAAATTAGATTAGTGGTGCTACAGTGATGGTTCTCCCAGAAAAGCACACGAATGATGATGAAAATGCCACTTTTTCTCATTTTGCCAAGTTTCCTTTCAGTGTTTTGACTTTTTTCTCTTTATCATCGATCATGTGGTTTTTTCCTGGCCTCTCATAACTTATTAGCTGGTTCATGCCAAACACCTATTAGTCCGTCTGCTGAGTCAGAGTGATTTCAAAGTAAAATTGATACTTTTGGTTTGTTTGCTATTTGGTTTGGTTTCACACTGCACATAATTAAATGAACCAAAAAAAAAAGCACTGGCTGAGGGATGCATAGAACAGAAAACATACTTGGTATTCACTAGCCAGAAACATGGCAATAGAAAAAAAAATCATCTTCGTGGCGCAGTTTAGCAGCTCACATCTACAAAGCAACCCAAAATGCAGCATGTTTGATTCGCTTCCTGCAGTCGGGTCGATTCCGAATCAAATCGCTTTATCACTGCAATCGAATGGCGCTAGAGCTCACTTGGAACTGGAGTGAGATGACCTTGCTCAGACGTACTCAGACTGTACTGGAATCTAATGGCTCATAAATCAATTTGATAAATTGATAATGGATTGATAATGTTTTTGGATCTTCAATAAAGTCACAATACATATTGTAAATGTTATTTACAGTCTCATTAGTTACACTGTATTTCCGAAAAGCAAGCAAACAATGCAAGAAATAGTACGCTTCCTTGGAGGCCTTAGTGCAGAATGCAAAACAAACACATTTAAATTCAAGCTCTTCAACGCATGCTCAGCCAATTCGAATATCCCATTAGCAGGCCAATTTGTGCAAACATTTCATGCGTGTGCTCTTGCCGACTTCAAAGGCAGATTTCAAAAAGTACCATGTCACATTCGTAAGCAACATTAAAAACCCATTTAACCCTCATTCCTCAACCCTCAACCCTCATGTCCTGGGGCATCCGTGCAACTATATATAAGATATAAGATAAGATAGATCATGATATATCTTATCTTCACCTCAGTTACAAGCAGATACATATGTTATATATATATATATATATATTTATGAAAATAAGCAGCCCATCAGTTTGGTTTAAATTGATAGATTGAGTAGGAGTGAGTGCTCAGGGGCGAGGGAAACACTCACAGCCAGGATGATCTGCAGGGAACTGTGGGCCACCTCCACATACTGGTACTCCAGCACGCAGCCGGCTATGCTGATGTAGCGGTGGTCTTCAGGAGCCCAGGAGGGCGGAGGGGTCACAGGGGTCACCCTGCACCCAGGGCCATTCTCCATCCACCATGAGCGATGCATGGAAATATTAAAGGTCATGATCAGGTCTGTGTCCTGTGGGTAGAAAACCAGCCATGAGAAACAGCTCACAAAATATTGCATTAATACTGGACTCCTGTATATAAAAACTTCAACTTATTCGACTCATTTTCAACAAAAGAGTAACTGAAATGTCTCTTCAGGTCTGTATTCTGGTTTGGCAGTTTAACACCACCAAGTAACTGTTCTATTTCTTTCCCTCCAAACCACCAGGGGCAGTGTTTCAACACATGCATACTGTCTTTGTGCACATGTATATGTCAAGATCTTTGACACAAAGTCACATGGTGACCATATGACACTATAAAAATGCCATTAGTAATGGCCAAAATTCCCTTTAGAACGTTCTCACAAAGTTTGGTTACTGAGCGACAGGAAACCCTCGTGGTTATACAGTGTTCATCGAACAACAATGTCACAATGTCAGTCAAATGTTGTCAAAAATAATGGGTTCACATGATATACTTTAGAATGAGAAAATCTAAATATGAAGTTGGTACAAGTGAAGTGACAAATGTTTGTGATTTTTAAAAAAAATGTTATCTCTCATTCATTCATCTTCAGTAACCGCTTTATCCTGGTCAGGGGTGAGGTGGATACAGAGCCAATCCAGAGAACACTGTGCCTGAGATGGGAACACACCATAGACTGGATTCCAGTCCTTTGCAGCGCACCATGCACACACACACAAACACACACACATTCAAACTTAACAGCAACTAAGAATAGCCAATCCATCTACTGCCATGTTATGGGGAGGTGGGAGGAAACCAAAGAACCCAGAGGAAACCTACACAGAGAGTAATCCAGGCTCAGGATCGAACTGGGGATCTTGGATCTACGAGGCATTATCGCTACCCACTGCATGACCATACCACACCTTTTTATTTTACTGGAAATAAGATCTACCTCTTACTGGAAAAGGCCAATCTGGATCAATCCAATTAGCACGCAACATATATTTGTACAGTAACTTACAGTCTTATAGTGACTACTTCACCAAATAAGTGCACTCGCCTTAAATAAAACACTCATTTAGAGTCCCATTAAAATTAGAGTGGATGATTAAGAAGTCCTTAAATACAAAGATTTGATGGTTTAATTTCTTTCCATATTTAATTACCAATAACGGGTCATAAAATGTAAAAACGCTTGACTGTGAGTATATGTACAACAAGAGACTAGTTTTCTAATCACATAAAACCCAAAATACTAGGCATGTATCTGTGACCAAAGTCAGAATTTTCTTCTCACCAGGACTTTATACATTCTGGCTTCAGAATTCCTCTCAAATTTATTTCTTCTTTTATTTGTGACCTTTGTCTATTTGCGAGTAGCAAATATCTTTAAAGCTTTAACAAATCACATTTTACTTCACAAATCTGGACATCTGTTGTTTTATTTACTGAGCTTTCCTTCTATTTGATCCTTCATCATTTCAAAAGCCTTGTTTAACCTCTCATGACACAATGATTCACGCTATTTAGTTCCACACATCTCAGAACGCTGTTCATTTCGAAGGAGATGAGGGATTCACAATCTGCCAAAGCGTGCCAAGCCACATTTAGCTTTCGCATGGTGTTCATTCTACAAACGACTGGTGGGATTTCCATTTCCTCAGTCCCAACACTGAGCTTTTGTGCACTGGTCCAATCATTAGTGATCCAAATGTGGGAAACGTTGGCGATGTCCAAGTTCCATAACAGAGCGAGCCCACATGAGGATCCTTATGCAGTGAACACAGGGAAAACAAATATATACAGTCTCCACTTTTTTTTTCAATCCCAAGCTACACACAGCTAGAGGAGGCACTGTCTGAATTGACAGACTGACAAGTAAACACAAATGCTTCCTTGTCCTGATTGGATATTGGTGGTTCATATCATTTGTAACTTCTCTCAGATTCTCCCAGGCCAGATTTTTTTCCTAAGAGCAGATTTTATATTAATAGCAGCTGGAATGTGAGGAAAACGTCACAAAAGATGACAAAAAATTCAAGATTCAGAGAACTTAATTAATCCCAGGGGCAAATTGCAATTGCTCTCAAGAAAGAAAGAAAGAAAGAAAGAAGAAAATAAAATAAAATAAATATATACCTATACAGTATATATATATATATATATATATATATATATATATATATATATATATATATATATATATATATATACACACACACATACACAAAAATGAAAAAAGTAAATCAATAAATTAAAAATGAATAAGGAAACATACCAATAATTATGTAAAAATGAATTTATCATTGCCAATGTGTTTATTTCCACTACACTAGCTGAAAAAAAGAAAGTAAGCCAAAGCTTCTGCCTGGTCCTCAGTCTTACACAAGCATGGCTGAAGAAAAATAAATCTGATGCTGCACAATGTGCCATAGCTCAATGAAGTTGTTCTAAAGAGCTGTGGGTTGACATTTCAACCGTGTGCCTTTAAACAATCTATTCATGCAGGAAGCCGTGTGCTCTATTGGAGTTTTTATATAGTTTGCAGTATATAAAAAAACCCCAGACTGAACCTATCCACTGAGGAAACATTTCTCATAAAGGAGCAATGCGACGTCGCTGTGTTTGCATGAAAACAAAAGGATCTATTTAGAGCTTCTCGGGTGTTTTCTTCGTCTATCTTTTCAGTGAATGTGAGTCATTTGAATGAGCTGTGTCAGAACTGTTATTGTTTTTGGGTTACATCTGGAAATCGTCCAACCATATTCTCTTGGCAGGCACATGAGCTGATAAACCCCAGGATGGGAGGCCAAATCCTTGGCTTTTTTTTTTTTTTTTTTTTTTTTTTTTTTTTTTTTTTTTTTTTTTTTTTTTTTTTTTTTTTTTTTTTTTTTTTTTTTTTGACTGTACAAGTTCCCCCTTGGTATACAATAATTGTCTATAATACTAAGGGAAACTATGGAGATGACTATAGCACATTGTTTAGTTGGTTGTTCGCTTATAGGATCTTGTTCCAATGATCCTGTTCCAGTGGCATATTGATCTTTTTTTTAAATTTACAACAGAGATCTAAAATCTAAAAACATAATGCTTCAAAGTGGTTTTGTTTATTTATATTATAGGGATTTAAATCTACATCCATATTTCTATAAAGCTGGTTTGTAAATATGTTTATTGTTAAAATTGCTATACAAAACACTGAATTTGGTTGGTCGGTTGCGTTTTGTTTGTATATGTATGTACGTACATACATATGTATGTATGTATTTGTTTGTTTGTTTGTTTGCTTGCTTGTTCATTGATTTATGACTATCTCTGGTTTTCAGAAAAGTTGGTCTTATTAAAACAGACAAAACTTTTGTTAAAAGTACATTTTAGTCAAGGAAAGTGGAGTAGAAATAAAAAATAAATGATATCATAACCATATAACTCAAGATTACTTTTTTCTAGTGCAAAAAATAATCCATCCACAATTTTTTATTTTCAAACAGAGCAACATTAAAGTACAGCTTAAGGTTACTAGTGTACCAGTACAGCCCTGTATGATTTAAAGATAAAGATCTGCACTTCCCAAATAGTAAGAACTGCTGCAGTAATGATAAATACTGTCCTGTGCTCATCCCAGGACTCTTATTCACAATCTGCTCACACTGAGCATCCTTTCAACACACATAGGACTTAGTCTTTACTTTTCTACACCTGTATACTGTAATGATTTATAATCTCTCTATCCGGTGTCACTCAGATGAGGATGTATAGGGGATATAATAACTTCTTGAGGTTTCTTTGTGACAAGATGCTTTGTGACAAGCACTATGTTAAGCAGTATGCAAATAGAATTGAATTCATTGAATTGCATCTCTGAATTGTATGTCCACTTTTGGACATAGAATAGTGAATGGAAAGCATCTTCACAATTACATGCATCGCCTTTCTAGCTCATGAACTGAACATCAGCCAAGTGAATGAACACAATCCATCAGCAGGCAAACAGCATGACTAGCTGCTCTACACATCAGCATTTCCATGTGAGACCCAGCAGGAAGTCGATGCTGTTCGCTGGCATGGCAGGGCGAGTGAAGGGCATTCAAGATTTGTACCTACAGTTTGTTCCCTGACATGCGAGATGGAGATGGATGAAGTCGTGTTCCTTCAACTGTATCTCACGTCACCAGTCATGGTCACGGCTAATGATGGTGAAGAGGGTGGTAGGCTCGGTCTGCAGTGAAATCTACAGAGTTAAACGAGAAGTTTTCATTTAACACTGCTGATTCTGTTGGGTGGTAATTCAAGCGGTGCAAACTTGCGGCACTAATTGAGACAAAGTTGCGATAACTAATAAGCAAATTAATGATATGTTCTGAACATTAATCACTAGTTTGCTCGGCTTCTCAGCAACACTCCATTTCAGCACCATTCCCGCCTTCACTTCAGAAAACATTCTCCTCACTAAAAAGCTTTCCTTCCTTCCTTCCTTCCTTCCTTACTCACCTTCTTGTCCCCTATCAGTCCACTCGGACTCTTGGGTCTTCCACAACTGGCTTGCTCATTACTTCTTCATCTAAACTCTGCAAACTCTTTGGTTACCATGTCTTCTCTAGAATGGTTCCTTGACTGGGGAAATCTCCAGCATTTGCAAACTTTAAACCTTGTCTTTAAAAGAGCAGTTGTCATTTTAAAAGCCTTCTGCTGCCCATCAGTTTGGGTGTGTCTTAATACTCTAAAAGAGGCCTCCTTGACTCCACAATCCTATGACCTTGTACCAGATATCAACTGAAGTCTGCCTTTAAGGAGTTATTAGTTCCTTAACTGCTCTCAGAAGACTCAAAGATAAAACAGTTTCCAGAGTGAGGACACATTGCTTTTTATATGTAAACTTTATAAATTTGATAAAGCATGCCCAGCCAGGTGATCTAGAGGATCATTATATATATATATATATATATATATATATATATATATATATATATATATATATATATATATATATA